>JARHVA010005925.1:367500-455000 GCA_037957365.1 Torreya grandis
ATATCTAAAAAACATCAAAATTAGCTCAAATACCCTTCGTGGGTTACTTGCAGAATAAAATCAAAGATACAGTCAAATTTGGAACTCAATATCTTTGTTTGTAAACACTTTTATATATTCAAATACATATTTCTATATTTTCCTTGGAATCCTCTGCAACTTTTATTTTTAATACAATATCAAATTTTTCTTGGATCAAAAGTTATGGCCAAAAAACCAAACACTAGTCTTTCTTTCATAGTTTAAAATATTCAAATGCAAACAGTCATAGTTAAAATTCAAACACTATGCTCACATCTCATGTCCTATTAGCTTTAGTTTAATCTCACATAGTTTATCTTATTTAAATTTTAACACATATGTTCCAATGCTAAAACATTAAACTTCAGTCACATTGACCTCATCTCATGCACTCTATAAACTTTGACCTAGTGTACTTTGTCAATCTCCTTTACATATCTTGGTCTTTAACAAAGCTAAATAGCTATCACTTTGACCTATTCACTTTAATATGCACCATTTATATCTATTTTTATGATCTCCTACTCATCGTTGATCCTTGGAAGAAGCTTGGTCTTTTATCTCTACTCAGCATTAAACATATAACACTTTCTACCATCTCATTGATTTCTAACATCTTGGAGAAAATTTGCATCATCGATATCTTTGAGTGTTTCTTGAACATTACCTTGTGAAAAATTGACCAATTATGGGGACCTTTGCAATCTATAGGATTATCTAACTTTGACCCTTAATAACTTCTTTTGTATTTAGATGCATGATATAAAATTTGGACCATATGATCTCCTTATATAGGAGAATTCAACCATATAAAAACTAATCTTGTAATCTTCACATGTGTGAGATATAAAAACATTAAAAGTCCTTCTCAAATTATTTTACCACAAATCCAACTATGTCCAAAACCACTTGGGAAGCCAACTTTGCACTTGTATAACTTTTATTGTGCTTTAATGCATGACCTAAAAATTAACATAAATCAACTAGGTAAAAAAATGAAAAAACCCATATGATAACCTTATCATAAAATTTCCACACATGAAATATATTCCACCATAAAAATGTTTATTTGACTTTATTTACCACATTACAAATTTGGCTAAGTATGGGAAAACACTATCAAAACCCCTAGGAGCTAATATTTACACCTACATATATATATAACTAAGATTTAACACATAAAAACTAGGGACTAATGTGATCATAAAAATATGACCAATTCCCCCTGACTCATTGACATGTGGCAATGGTGATGTCAGCAAACTACCTAATCAAATTTTTTACCACTAGACCCAAACTATCTTATTGAAAACTATAGACTACTAGATGAAATCCACTTATTCACAAAAGCTCTCCAATCATCCTTGACCACTAATAATGCCTCTTTCACATTCTAAAATCATCATACAAAACCCTAAACATCTCTCATAAATCTAAAATTGATGATCAACCAAGCCTCCACAGTAGGACAAACACATTTCACACTAGATCAACCGATTCCCCTTTAATCAAACTATGACAAGCACATTACACACTTTTTCATTATTACTTAGGATATCAAATAACTTCACCCACTCACTAAGACACCTCCATGATATCACCATGACATCACTAAAAACTCTTCAACAATCTCCTCCTTTGTCATTGATGTCAACAAACATCATTCAACTCACCTTTTTTCTTTCAAGAACTCTCACAATAGGAACTTTCTCCCCCTTTGACATAAAGACAAAGTGGGAACCAACTAATTTTGAGGACTTAAAAAGAATATAAAATAATAAAGGACCATCTTATAAAGATGATACAAACTCTCCCTTACCTTAAGCCAACCTCTTCTTACCTTGAGAAGTTCCTCTTGCTCCATGCCAACACTCTTCTTCAACCAAGCACTGAAACCAATGAATAAAGAACATGCAAAAGAATTTAAATCTAATGAAACTACTAAGAAACATTTTATAGGGACTCTTTCTAAGATTCTTAAGCCATTTCACCTTTTGAGCATCTTCAGATCTCCATACATCATGAAGAGCCACCACACATACTTTCTAGCCTTCTCTCTCAAGCTACATAAGGACCATCAACATAACTTTGTGCCATTAAAAAAATATGGAAAATGCTCTCAATTACCCTAAAAAATCTCCATTAAACAAACATATCTTGCTCTTTTGGAGTAAATGAGCAAAAATCACATTTTTAAGACTAGGCCTATCTAGACTCCTTGTAGCCCTACTTGGAAATTGTATAGCCCACAAATTTATGTAATCACAACTTCAAGAATTGAAAATTCATATCTAGAGCACTCTCATATTCCCCCTCAAGAGAAAAAAATTTAAATAATTATCTCATCCTCTACAATATACTTCCTTCATAAACCAACTACCCAATTAGGCCTCTAACTTGACAAAAACTTGAATAACTTAAGAAACACAAACCTTAAAATCTCTATGAATATTTATTTGAAAACCCATTTTGTCCATTCAACATATTAATAAGTATCAGACCTTAAATAATAAGGCAAACCACTTTTCTAGTATAGACCAAACCCTTAGAATCTCAAAACAAATAAGGTCAACATAACACTTTCCATTCAATGTCTACCTCTAAAATTATTTTAAACCTAGAGACAACCATTACAAACTTCTAGACAAATATTTGAGCTTCCATACCTTTAGGAACCCATATATCCTACAACCCATTTTTAGGCCTACATACTCTTAACTAGGAAACCTAAGAACAAACAAAAATATCCAATTTGACTTCAACATACCTTTAGACCACAAAAACACCTAGATCATGATATAATAAGGTTAATAGACCTTTATATACAACAATATCATCTTGACATTGCATCAATCTCATTATGCCACCTAGAAACACCTAGTCTAACCCTATAAACTAACCATATAAATATATCAACATCATGACATTATCACAACATATATTCCACTTGGACATACCTACTCTAATTAAAAACACTCATCTCTAGACTTATAATACCATCTTAGTAAAACCTCAACCATACTTGCTTCTCTACTAAAAGGAGCCTCTTAAAAATAATAGATAGAGACATCCTCTACACCATAATGTCCGAAAACAAAGTTAAGTCAGGAGTGGCCCACATCTCCTCAGTAACCACTGGTATCTTATTATAGATATAGGCTAGATTTTAATTTTTCTTCTTCTTAGGATTAATATAAACAAATTGATCCTCTAATAAAACAATATCCTTCTCTTTTATGATAGAATTGATAACACATGGAGATAGCATAGATTCCTGACATACCTTTTTCAACTAAATAATCTTCCTTATAGTTTGGAACCTCATTAATAGGCATTTACAACTTATTTTATTTGAAATAATCTTTCTAAAAAATAGTAGGTGTTCACTTGGATCCATACACATCTTAAGACTAGACTCAACCAATATCTTGGTCTTCTCTTTGAGTTTGGTCTCTTCATTTTCAACATGAATAGTCAATTATAAACTCTTATCACTCTTCATGTAGAATTATCCAACATATAAAATATATTACTTATACTTATAGGCTCATCATAATTCATACTTACCACCTTTGGCTTCCATGAGTTGACTTGCCTTCTTCCTTGCACTCTAGGAGTTTGATTAAACCTATTCTAACTTTTAGGACTCTGCTTGAAAAATCTATCAATGTAGCCTCTTTTTTAATAGTTGAAGAACATAATACCTTTTTTTAAAATTTAATTTTATCTTACCAAATATGGAAAAAATATTTTAATGTGTCCTAGTTCATAACAACTATAACACTCAATATCTATTAAAGGAAATTCAACTTTCCTTACCTTAAATTCATAATGTTTTACAAATTATCCTATATCAAGAGATTTGAATCACTCAAAATTTATCACTAATTTTTATTGATGACCCCAATCATAGTTCCATGAAAAATCAAATTTAATAGGTCTTCTACATTTTCTAGCTCTATGCCCAAATGGATTACAAGTATAGCAGTAACCATTAAAATTTGCATACCTCATGACATTTTGTTGTCTAATCTATTTTGTATTAATTTTTTTAGCACCTTCATTCTTTGTCTAATGAATTGTATTTAAATTTTTAATGCATTTATTCATATTAGTCTTCATCTTGTCTTAAGTTGTAGTATCTAGTTCTTCTTTGTATCCAAGACTAGTCTTATCACTTGCATGCTTTTGATCATTCTAAATATTGTATAAATCACTTTAGATATTTTAAAATCTCATAAATGACATTAAATTACTAAGTATATTCTATAACTCATATTTCAATGACTCATTTTCAATTACATACCTTGCACATTCATCTTCTTTAGCTTTAGGCTTGTAGACAGGACTTCTAATTGACAACTAAGATTCTTGACCATAACTTTATAATATTCATCATATTAATCCATTATTGCCTAAAATACACTAAATTTTTCCTTGAAGTCCTTGAGTTTATATTTCATCTTCTTATTGATCTTCTTCTCAATCTTTAGTTCTTCATGAGCATTTATCAATACAATCTCATAGTCCACCTCATCTTCATCATCATCTAAATCACACCAAGTAGATTCTTTTTCATGTGAGTAACTATCTTCATCAACCATGAAAGTGGATCTATCTTAAATATGACCATCATCTTCATGTTCATAGTCTGAGTCACTAAATTCACTCTCATTAGATGTGCTATAATTTTTATTTGTGTAAAGACTCTTCTTGTTCTTGAAGTACTTTTTATTATTGTCAAACCTTTTAAATACCTTATTGATTTTATCATACCTAAAATATATCTTTCTATCATCATGACCTTGGTCATGTTATTCATCATCATCCTTATTATACCTATGAGGTCACTTATTAGCAAAATTTCCTATCTTACCATAATTGAAACATTTAAGGGGTAGTTTACCTTTATACTTGCATAAACCTATTCTCAATTTCTTTGAAATCAAAGCAATTAGTTCATCCTCATCTATATTAAAAAATTCATCCGCCTTGAGTTTTTTAACTTGGAACTTATTCTTTGTTTTCATTTTAGTCTTGAAAGATAATTCCTTCTTTGGTGGTGTATCATCATTCTTCCTCATCTCATAGGTAGTAAGGGTGTCATGAAATTAATCCATATTCAAATAAGTAAGGTTATGAGATAATCTATAGTAGATAATTTTAGATCAAATTTGAGGGATAGAGACATTAATACCTTTTTATAAATAGTAGCCTCTTCAAGGTTCTCTCCAAAACCTGTGATGATGTTCACAATCTCATCAACTCTCTAAAAAAGGGATCTCATAAAATCATTTTCATTCATCTTGAGGCTTTCAAATTTCCTTATGTGAGTCTAAAACTTAGTAATATTGACATTTAAATATCCTTCATAAATGATTTAAATTTTTTCCCATATCTCTTTAGCATATTTACAATGGATGACCTTGGTGTATTCAGTCTCTGAAAGACCATATGTGATACATTCATTACCTTGGAATTGTTCTCAAATAGCTTCTTGCTAACAACACTAGATGGAGGAGGAGTAGGAGCAACATATCCATCCTCAATATATTTCCAAATATCAAACCCTAGATACATAATATATGTCCTCATCCTAGCACTCCAAAATTCATAATTAGATCTGTTAAACATTGGTGCTTGCTTATTAGAGAAACCTCCTTGATGACTACCCATATTGTACCTTGGATCACCTTTAAGTTGTTAAGACTTTACCAAAGGACCTACTCTAATTTTAATTGTTATAGGTACAATCACTGAGAGGGGGGGTTAATTAGTGAGCCTACATATTTTAATTAAAATTATAGTCCATTAAAATTATTTAAACAATAAGCATATATCAACTTGATCAAGCAACATTAATAAGAGAGATCATCCATTTAATGCATACACAAGATCAAACACATAACACATAGTTCCCATGGGAAACCATCATGGGGAATAAAACCCACTCTCAAATGTACAACACAAATGGACTACTATCCTATAATAAATTATAATTAAGAGACTGATCAACTTATTTAGACTAGAAAACCTTGATCATGTCCTCTTGACCAAAGCTATTTAGTGAAACACTTATTTCACAAGGTTCAATTACCCCTAAGGAAGATTAAGTCCTTTTTACCCTCATTTAATTGAACACCTCCACCTTAGAATTGATGTATTCAACATATAATGATGGATCTCTATTTATCTAACCCCTATTCAATCTTTCTCTCTATCTCATACAAGCCTCTCACATAGGCATGTCACAATCTCTCTCCTCTCAAATTTTCCTCATATGAACACTTGGACATATTCACATATATTAAAATTTCAAGATCACTTTTTTGACATCATAAATATGACCTATAGGTCATACACACAATCATCAATCTACTCTACTTACAAACTCATCCAACTGGGCACTCTACCTTTCCTTCACTCCACAACTCTCACATACACCTTACACTTATCTCCCAAGTCTCCTCAAAGTATATAAATCATCATATTTTATTTCAATATATATAGAGCTATCATGAATAATTTGGTTATCCAAAAAACTTTTCTTCACCCTTAAGGCATCTCACATGGGTTACACTTAAGCACAATCACTTTCAAATAGGCCTAAGTCATTTTTAGGTCCTATGGAGAACCATTTAGCTCTTTCACACATATCTGAGCAAACTAAAACTTAGAAAAACTTTAAAAATACATGGAACCATTAAAAATTATCTATAGGTCCTCCTTAAATTCCAACAACCATCAAGGTACCCTCTTACTTAAGCATAATTTGCTCAAATAACTCTCTGTACACAGTCATTATGAGTGAACACATAGTCACCTTCTAAGCCTTTGTTCATACTGCATATGATTAGTCAAACTATCATAATTCACACATAACATCCTTATGGACTTTACAACATTCACATATATCTAATTCATCATGATACATCAAAACAACATCAAGATGAGCTCAAATACCCTTCTCGAGTTACTTGTAGAATATAGTCAAACACACAATCAACTTTGAAGATAAATATCTTTGTTTGTACACACTTACATATATTCAAATACATATTTTCATAAGTGCCTTGTAATTCTCTACAACTTTTATTTTTTTACTTCACTATCAAATTCTACCTAGATCAAAAGTTATGGCCCAAAAACCAAACATTGGTCTTTCCTTCATAATTTCAAATATTCAAATACAAATGGTCATAGTTAAACTTAAAACACTATGATAAAATATCATGTCCTCTTAGATTTAGATCAATCTCACGCCATTGATCTTCTCCAAACTTTAACACATAGGTGCCAATGCTCAAATGGTAAACCTCAGTCACTTTGACCTCATATCATGCACTCTAACATCTTTGACTTCATGCACTCCATTGATCACTTATATGTAGCTCAGTATTTAACAAACCTAAATAGCTATCAATTTGACCTCTTTAAATTAATATGCATCATTTATCTCTATCTGTATGATCTCTCACTCACCATTGATCCTTGGAAGAAGTTTGATTTTTATCTTTGCTTAGTATTAAACATATAACACTTGGTACCATCATGTCACTTCCTTACATCTTAGAACAAATGCACATCATCGATCTCTTCAATATTTTCTCAAAAATTACCTTGTGTCAAATTGACTATGGGTACCTTTGTAATATGTTTGAGTAACCAACTTTGAACCCCAATAACTTTTGCTACACTTAGATGCATGATCTAAAATTTGGATATGATCTCCTCACATAGAAGAATCTAACCATATGATAAACTAGTCTAGGAACCCTCACAAGATTCATATATAATGAAATTGAAATGCCTTATCAAAATTTTCTACCATAGAACCAACTATGTAAAACTATCAGGGAGGCCAAATTTAAACTTTCATAACTTTTGTTGTGTTTCAGCACATGACCTAAAAATTAACACAAATCAACTAGGTACAAAACTAAGCAAATCCATATCATCACCTTGTAGACACCAAAATCATGTCTACTCCTTGGTCGACTCCCCCTTGGTCCCATTGGTCCACTTCTAACACATTCCTAACCCACACACTTATTAATTTAAAATAATAACTTATTTTAAATTAATAACACCTCCCTTGACACATCACCCATGACACATCACCCTTGGATTCCTCACCCTTGGATACCCTCATTCATTACCCTATGACTAATCATTCCAACCCTCTCACTAATCCCCATGCCTATTAAACCCACCTTTGACCATTTTCCAACAAAAATTAAACTCGGTAGATAGAGGAACGGGTAGAAGGCTAAAAATCCATTTTCCCATCTTTTATCCACCGACATCGGTTACCAGTCAGTCGACGCTGACGGGATCATCGACGTCGGTCACTTAAAACAACTTGAAGGTGAACTCTCTTCCCCCTGGGATGCTAAAATCATAGCACTGAATCAATCAATCATAGACCCGAATGCTAACTCTCTTCCTTTGAATCCAACTTCTCTCTCTCTCTCTCCCAGACACACACCAAGCATCATAGGCTATAGGCACTCTGCAGGAATAACTCCAAAATTTGGGTTAAAAACATTACAGGAAGTCTTCTATACCAGCTGCATCAACAAGTCTCCTACACTCCTTCAGCATATCAAAGCTAAGTATTTCTTCTGCCCTTTCATTTCAGCAGTTTAGAAAGCATTAATAATTAGTTCTCTTTTTACTAGTTTAAAGCACTGTAAACCAAACCAAGCCTAAATTTCTTCCTAGAAATGCTGAGAGGCCTTCCCCATATCTCTACTCCCTTTTAACAACCTATCCTCTACCCCTTGTCCCTCCTAAGACCCTATCTATTGCTCTGCAAACCTGTACAAGCTCCCACAGACATCCCAGTCCATTCTGTTGATCACAAGTAGACCAAAAACTCATCCAAGGCCATTGCCCAGTCTAACATCAACCATTTCCCCTACCAACATCAGTAGACTAACTGACATCGACAACTTTAATCAACTAATGATGACAGACTAACCAGCATTGGTGATTATGGAAGACCAACAGCAGAATATAGGTACATATTGTCTCTATTTCTTTTGATTAGTATTTCATTATTTATCTTTATCCGACATTCTTTTATCAACTAGTGGACTATCATCCCTCAAGGGAGTCTTTGCACTTCTGGGACTGAGCTTTTGCTTGGCATTCCACCTTACATCCATCTAACAATCTCTTTGTTTAAGTCTTTCTCTCTGCAAGTGTCATCCTCCATAGCCAAAGAGGAGTCCCTTCAATCATCTCGATACAGTGCACAAACTTCATCCAAGTATCATCTAACCCCTGACCATTATCATAGTTTCTTACTTCTTTTGAATGTGGAAAAGCAAAAATAGTTAGAAACATTCTGGCACACCTACTGGGACCCTAGGGTTTTCCTTGGGTTCATACTTTTTCTTCTAAAAACAAACATTCATATAGGTGCATTAGATTTGTTCTTGCATCCTTCTTCTATCTCTTTATTTTGAAAAGACACCATTAGCAAGTTAAAAAGAATCTTTCTTTTTCTTCTTGTCACCTTTCCTCTTGCATCTTAGAGTTGTGATGTTCATACTCTTAACCTTTTCTCAACTTGTCTGCATCTGAAACACACATTTCAATTTGGGCTTAAAGTCTATTACATCTCATTTCTGCCTGAATGCATACTTAGCTCTCACATCTAGTGATTAAAACCACATTATGAATAAATCTTAGTTCACTTATGTTACACGACCAAACCACTATCACAATCAAACATCTAAACACACCTGAGACAAGGTCTGACTAAGATTTCATCACCTAGCAGATACCTTACCCTCCTTGGTAATCCCACTTGGACTTCACTACCAAGGGGAGAGCCCACTCTGTTCTCTGGTAGAGTATAAACTCTAGGGGAAGTATATACTAGCTAAGTGACCCAGCTTATCTCTAAGCTTGTGAAGTGAGGGGAGCTTGCTCCTTAGCACCAGTCCATGTACGAAACCTAATACAGACTTTTGAGCACCGAAACTAACCCGAAACCAACCTTAGATTGCTTCTTCTAGGACTTGTTCTAAAAGCCAACTTCCCAAACACACTCTAAGGCATAATCCAACATGATTCTAAAAGTTTATTCTTATGATTTAACATTTAGGGTCTGCTTGTCTTCATCTACTTTTATGTTTTTATCTAGTTTTTTGAGCTAGTAAGGATGTTTTCTTCTTTCTTCCAAAAACATTCAAATTCTCTGAGTTCTTGGAAAAACATAGTAACTGACATTGGTTTTTCCATTGACATCGGCAACCATCTTCGCTAGCATCGGTTATCTGACTGACATCGGCAACATATTTCACTGACATCAGTTTTTATATCGACGTCGGTCACCATCAAAATCCTTCTTCCAAAACAATAGGCTTAAAACCTGACTTTCTTTCTGTTAGACACACATTCTGAGTTTCTAAAACTAGAAAAAAAACATAGTTTTTAGAACCTAACCCATTTTGCCTTGAATGGTTTTGACACGTAGTCAAACCAAAACTCTTGTTGACCATGCAAGGCAATAACCACTTCCACCTTCACCCTCCATAACAAGTCCCCTAATGGAGTGTAATTCAGATGCTGAATATTCTCCTATCCAATCAACCCCTGATCATTCTGCTATTGTTCCCAAAGGGGATCAAAATTTTGAGAGATTCCTTGACCATAACATCAAGGCTATCCAACGTTGTCTCGCTAAGGGCCAAACGTGAGACTCTTCAATTCAACCAATTTCTACACCTTATCAGAACTTGATTGTCTCAACCCCAAACACTCTTGCACCCATAAATACAAGAGTGACTACCTACCCTTTGGCTAGTGTTGCCACCATCCAACAACCTATGGTGACATCAAGCCAAGTTGTGCCTCCTAGCTTCATGACACAACCATCCCTAGCTTTGACATCTATCCCTATGACTAGTTATCAATATGTTGCACCTATACAAGTGAAACCAACTACATCATATGCCCCTCCTAGCACCTTACAAGCACCTTACAATCTAGGGGGCACCCCACCTACAAATCCATCAACCAATCTAATCAAGATGTTGATGGACAAAATGTCTAATCTTGAGACATCCATTTCCAATTCAAGCAATGTTCTCTCTTATGAACAAATTTGCAATGAACCCATTCATCCCTCAGTCCCAGTCTAACCATATCCTAATTAGTGGGAACTTCCCAAGTTTACTCATTTCTAGAGTAAGGAAGACCCATAATAACATTTATGAGCATTTACACATGCTTGTTACCTTTAGCACATGATGATGTGTTATTACTATGCACATTTCCCATGTCACTTTCTGGGGCCACCCTCAATTGGTATAGTTCCCTTACCAATCACTCTATCTTTTCTTTCACTCAGCTAGCTCAACTTTTCCCTGACCACTTTTCAATCAACATCACCAAAAAGGTCTCCATCATGGACCTATATTCTATCAAACAATTTGACGATGAATCCATAGTCGATTTTGTTTCCCATTAGAGAGGCTTAATCAACCAACTCTCCTTTTCTTTACCTCAACCTAAACTCATAGAGCTCTTCTCTAGAGCATGTGCCAAGCATATTTCATCTACTCTGTGGGTCCAAACATTTTGCACCTTTGACGAAGCTTTCACGATGGCTAAGAAGCTTAAACTACGTGCCGTCGAGGAAAACAAAGTCAAATTGTAGAGTAAAAACCCCAACACCAAGTCCAATGACCCTTCCTCTAAACCTTCTTCTTCTAATTCCAAATCTAAGGCATCATCAAATGTTGTAGTCATTAGACCATCATCTTTGACAACAACCAACCAATCCAAACCATCCACATCTCAAAGCATCACAAAACAATTCCAACAATGGTATATACATCATCAATACACTCTACTAGGAGAATCATATGCATATGTGTTGGATAAACTTGTCAAACAAGGGGTCCTCAATCTCCCTCAAATTTGACCACCTCAATTTGACCCCTCAAAACCTGTCCCTGCATGGTACAGGGAAAATGACTTTTGTCAATATCACCATGTCAAAGGCCATGACATAAACAACTATAAAACCTTCAAGAACATTTTCCAAGACATGATAGATAAAGGTGTTCTTGTTTTGGATAATCCAAACGTGCCACCTAACCAAAACATAGACATCTTTAGACAACCTTTTCCTAACCATCCCCCTAGCCAAAACAATGTGTACACCATGGCTGATGACTCCTAGGAGCATAAT
The DNA here is from genome assembly GCA_037957365.1 of Torreya grandis. Taxonomy (NCBI): domain Eukaryota; kingdom Viridiplantae; phylum Streptophyta; class Pinopsida; order Cupressales; family Taxaceae; genus Torreya; species Torreya grandis. The sequence goes on from JARHVA010005925.1 coordinate 379,733, forward strand.
ATACGCACAGTCAACACGGTCTCGCCTCTTATCCTAACCAACCTCTCTCATAGTCCAAAGAGGTTAGCCCACCCATTGGTCATTCACAGGTAGAAGAGTCTTCTTCTCTTATTCCTCCATCACAGGTGGAAGAACCTTCTCCTATTAATTCTCCATCGACCTCTCTTATATTGGAGGATGCCTTAACAATACCAACGCCGATAGCCTCACCCTCATCCTTCATATCATCAATAGGGTATCATACTTTTCCCGCACCTCAACCACATGAGGAAGCTATGATCATCCCTATGCCCTATTTGACTAAAGAGCCACACTCTCCAGCCCCTTCTCTGCTGAGAGAGGAACTTGCCACCCCATCCACTTCAGCTAAAGAAGATTTGGTGAAGGTTGATTTAAACCTCACCCCTCACATTAGTAGTCCTCACACAAAACCAAAGAAGGCTACTAAACCACATCAGAGAACTTTTCTCCCACCATCACCATTGCCCTCTATTTTGGGCCCACACCCATCCACCTTAATAGGAGTGCTTCCTACTCTGACACCTAAAAAAAAAATCACCTCCATTATGACCAACACCTAAAAAAAATACCTCCTTCAAAACATCCAATGCCTCCTACCATGAAAGTGTCATCTACGCATCTGGCCACACTGCCAAACAAAAAGATGGTGTAAAACACTCCCTCAACAGCTTCTAAATAAAAGTTGTCAACTTTTACTGCAACACAATGTGCAGACCCATTAGCAAGTTCTTACACCTTGCTATTATGCCAACTTTTGCAATCCTCTAACATCACTCTTCCACCTATTAAACCATTTCAACCTCTCAAACCAAAACCGTCTTGGTTTGATGACAGCAAAATTTGCCAATATCATTGCACACCTAAGCATGACACTAAAAATTGTTGTGGCCTTAAGGTTGCCATCCACCAATTCATGGATAAAAACACCCCTCTTATTGAGGATACTGTCAACAAATCTCCAACACCATCTCATGTCTCCCAAACATTTTCACCATCACACTCATCAACTCTCGGATCAAGGCCATCTTGGTTTGATGACACTAAATTTTGTGCGTATCATTGCACACTTGGACATGACACTGAGATTTGATGTTCTCTTAAAGCTATCATTCATCAACACTTCAAAAAGGACACCCTTCTCACTAAGGATCCTCTTAACCACCCTTTAACCAAGCCATTGACATCATCCCATACCTCTCAAACATCTTCACCTAAATCGGGATCTCAATGCAAGACTATGGTTCCTCTACCACCTTTAACCCCATTGTTCGAAATCAACACCATCAATGTGGCCACTAGGTCACAAGTCATGAAGGATAAAGAGAAAGAGAAGGTTTCTCTCCCTCAAACATATCCGTTCATCAAGCTTCCTAAACCAACAAAACCCAAGATCTCAATCTTGGGCACATCTCGACCAACTTATTCAAACCCAATTAATAACCCCATGGTGAAACAACTTCACCAAACTTGTGTGAAGACATCTTTGTATGACCTCATACAAAGCTCTCCACAACATCGAAAAGCCTTAATCAAAGCCGTATAGGTAGTGGAGGTCTAACCTGAAGACTCCCAACCACTAGCTGCCTTAGTCAAATCATTACCAACCATTGCCTCCATCACTGTCCATAATTCTTAGATTCCATACTCCAACTTGGAAGATCAAGATCTCATCCTCTCAAACTAAAGCCTATTAGGCAAAAAGCTTCACAAGATGCATCCTTGCATCATACTCCTTGTCCAAGAGGAGTTTCATCATCTTCTCTTCATCTCATTTATCCAACTCATTGATTATCCGTAATGGGTATCAAACATTCTCTCTGCGACTGGGGGAATTTGACTTTATTGACTATCATGACCTTGACCAAGCATCGACCAAGCCTCAAACAAGCCTCAACCAAGCATTGACCAAACCTCAACAAAGCATTAACCAAGCATTGACCAAACATCAACCAACAAAGCATCGACCAAACATCAACCAACTTCTTAATCATCTTTAACACGTGACCAATGTGGAAAGAAGTAGACGAGGCAAGTTTGCTCCTAATTGGCTTAGACCTTATATCATAATAGACTAGTATGGATCAAGGACTTATTGTCTATCTTCTCTTGAAGGCCAGCCAGAAATTGAGCCCCTTAATGCCTTACATCTATGACCGTTCTACTGTTAGTCGAGTACTCATTCACTTGACATTTAACTTGAGCTCGTCCCTTGAGCAATCCCTGTCATTTTAATCCTCATTCCTTTTAACCCTATTTCCCTAAAGCAAACACTATGTAACCCTTTTATATAGTATGTATGCTTTGTCCTAATAAAAGGGAGCCCTTAAACTTTTATAGTCTTATCCATGACTACAAATTTTGTCAAAAATAAATAGAGATGTCAAAATATCAAAAAGTCATAAAACTATACATGTAGACTGCTCCCTCGAAGGATAGCTACATCATCATTACTATAATTAAATAGGTTGCTCCCTTGAAGGATAGCCATTCAAAGCCCTCAAAAATGTATAAAGCAAAAATATAGACCACTCCCTTGAAGGATGGCTATGCTCAAATATTGCTACAAACAACACTCTCTTAGAAGCTTCCCGCATCGATCAGCTTCACAAATGACCACAAAACAAAATGAAATCCCCATGTAGACTTCCTGCATTGATCAGTCTACCAAAAAAAAAGGTGTCATGGACTTGACTTATAGTCATTCTCAGGGTCTCGTATAAAAGTGGGCAAAGTTATCCCTACTAAAAAAGGGTTACCCTATCATATCACATCACCTACTCTAGGGATTTTGAGCTCATTTTAATGTCAAAGTGATTCAATTACTTCTCTAACACAACCAATGGTCAATGATGTAATGCATGAACGGGGCTTTTATTTCTAAAAACCCCCTACCTATGCTATCACTATGGTCCTTATCAATGAAAGGGCAAAAATGCCTTTCCCTTCCTACATCTTGGTCACAAACAATCCAACCAAATCATTTTCTCAACCATACCCAACCAAACCAAAACATTTTCAGACCACCAACATGGCATAGTCCATTTCACATAGTTTCTATGGAAACCAATACACATGGAAACTATTGACCACACAATTTATGTTAAGCATAAACCATTACTTGTTGAAGCATAAACATACTCAATTCAATTTTAGCATACATCCATCACTAATATGGAAGCTTTCTAGGGATGAAAGACCACATAGCAAATGTTACAGAATACACCATTACATAATATGGGAAAGGCTGTAACATTATCATACCCTCATCATTTATAACCATTATCATGACCAACCTATCAACCACCTTGACTCTTGTCTAAACTACATTGGTCTAAGGCCCTTCAAATAGGGGCTATGTAGGCAGCACTCAGATGACATGACATCTTCTGGGGTTAGCTCGGCCACATCCGTTTGTTCGTCTACTTGATGGATAAACCATTTCAACCTTTGACCATGACTTAACCTAGTCCAAACCAATTATCAACCACTTTGACTCCTAGTCTAAACTACATTGGTCTAAGGCCCTTACAATAGGGGCTATGTAGGCATCACTCAAATGACATGACATCTTCTGGGGTTAGCTCAGCCACATCTATTTGTTCATCTATCTAATGGACACACCAATTCAACCTTTAACCATGACTTAACCTGACCAAACCAACCTATCAACCAGCCTGAACTACATTGGTTTGAGGCCCTTCTAACAAGGGCTATGTAGGCAGCACTCAGATTACATGACATCTTCTAGGGTTAGCTTGGCCACATCCATTTGTTCATCTATCTGATGGATAAACCATATTACCTTTGACCATGACCAAACCAATCATCAACCACTTTAACTCCTAGTCTGAACTACATTGGTTTGAGGCCCTTCAAACAGGGGCTATGTAGGCAACACTTGGATGACATGATGTCTTTTGGGGTTAGCTTGGCCACATCCATTTGTTCATTTACCTGATGGACAAACCATTTCAACCTTTGACCATGACTTAACCTTGTCCAAACCAATTATCAACCACTTTGACTCCTAGTCTAAACTACATTGGTCTGAGGCCCTTCCAATAAGGGTTATGTAGGTAGCACTCAGATGACATGACATCTTCTAGGGTTAGCTCAGCCACATCCATTTGTTCATCTATCTGATGGACACACCATTTCAACCTTTAACCATGACAACCTGACCAAACCAACCTATCAACCAGCCTAAACTACATTGGTCTGAGGCCCTTCTAATAAGGGCTATGTAGGCAGCACTCAGATGACATGACATCTTCTAGGGTTAGCTCGGCCACATCTATTTGTTCATCTATCTGATGGACAAACCATATTACCTTTGACCATGACCAAACCAATCATCAACCACTTTGACTCCTAACCTGAACTACATTGGTCTGAGGCCCTTTAAACAGGGGCTATGTAGGCGTCACTCAATTGACATGGGGTCTTCTGAGGTTAGCTCAGCCATTCCTTTATCACATGTCATTCCTTTGTCCATCCATCTAATGGACCAACTATCTCAACTCGACTCAACCAACGACCTTGGAGATCATGCCTATCTCCTTAGACCACAACCATTTTTGAGACAACTTTGCCTTAATTGTTTTGATTGCATATATGCTACCTCATGAATGGTTAGTAAAATTGTCTGCAACCCAAATTTTGACCCTCACAAGTATTAGATCATGAGTAAGTTGATCCCAAGTACTTGTGACATTTTCATGTTTTCTAAGAGCACTTCCTGAGCCTGGGATACTTGGAACACGATGACCATTGGAGCTACAACTTAGATTGTTTAACCCAATCAGCTATGACTAAATGCTGGGGCCCAGTTATTTCAATTTTGGCACTCCTTGATCTTGACTTATGACAATTTGACCTGACCATCATGTGAAGTGGTATGCACGTAATCTCAACTATTACAACGTTCACACTCCATCTTCACCATATCCATCCACTATCTATCAAATCAGCACCCGATATCAGGGTACCTTCCCTCGACTCTCGCTTTGAGGGGGAATACCTCACCCATAATTAGGGTAACCTACATTCATTTTTGTCTTGCAATTCATTATAACAACCAACAGGGCAAAAACTACCTCATCCCATACTTGGGGCAACTTACTCTTATTTTTGTCTTGCAGTTCGTCCAGAACAACCAACAAGACAAAAAGGGGCAAATGTAGACACCAAAATCATGTCTACTCCTTGGTCGAATCCCCCTTGGTCCCCTTGGTCCACTTATAACACATTCCTAACCCACACACTTATTAATTTAAAATAATAACTTATTTTAAATTAATAACACCTCCCTTGACACATCACCCATGACACATCACCCTTAGATTCCTTACCCTTAGATACCCTCATTCATTACCCTATGACTAATCATTCCAACCCTCTCACTAATCCCCATGCCTATTAAACCCACCTTCAACCATTTTCCAATGACAATTAAACTCGATAGATGGAGGAACAGGTAGAAGGCTAAAAATAGCCTTTTTCCCATCTTTTATCTACCGACGTCGGTTACCAGTTAGCCAACGCCGACGGGATCACTGACCTCGGTCACTTAAAACAACACGAAGGCAAATTCTCTTCCCCTTGGGATGCTAAAATCACAGCACTAAATCAATCAATCATAGACCCGAATGCTAACTCTCTTCCTTTGAATCCAACTTCTCTCTCTCTCTCTCTCTCTCTCTCTCTCTCTCTCTCTCTCTCTCTCTCTCTCTCTCTCTCTCCCAGACACACACCAAGCAGCATAAGCTATAGGCACTCTACAGGAATAGCTCCAAACTTTGGGTTAAAAATAATGCAAGAAGTCTTCTACACCAACCACATCAGCATCAAGTCTCCTACTACTCCTTTTTCAGCTTATCAAAGCTAAGTATTTTTTCTGCCCTTTCATTTCAGTAGTTTAGAAAGCATCAGTAATTAGTTCTCTTTTTACTAGTTCTAAGCACTGTAGACCAGACCAAGCCTAACTTTCTTCCCAGAGATGTTGTGAGGCCTTCCCCATATCCCTACTCCCTTTTGACAACCAATCCTCTACCCCTTATGCCTCTTAAGACCCTATCTATTGCTATACAAACCTGCACAAGCTCCCATAGACATCCCAATCCATTTTGTTGATCACAGGTAGACCAAAAACTTGTCTAAGGCCATTGCCCAGTCTGACATCAACCATTTCACCTACTGACGTTGGTAGACTAACTGAAATCGGTAACTTTAATCAACTGATGATGGTAGACTAACTGGCATTGGTGACTATGGAAGACCAATAGCAAAATATAGGTACACATTGTCTCTATTTCTTTTTCTTAGTCTTTCATTATTTATCTTTATCCGACATTCTTTTATCAACTAGTGGACTGTCATCCCTCAAGGGAGTCTTTGCACTTCTGGGACTGAGCTTTTGCTTGGCATTCCACCTTACATCCATCTAACAATCTCTTTGTTTAAGTCTTTCTCTTTATAGGTGTCATCCTCCATAGCCAAAGAGGAGTCCCTTCAATCATCTGGATACGGTGCACAAACTTCATCCAGGTATCATCTAACCCCTGACCATTATCATATTTTCTTACTTCTTTTGAATGTGGAAAAGTGAAAATAGTTAGAAACACACCTTATCTTTAAATTACCACACATGTGATATATTAAATAATAAAAATTCTTACTTGACTCTATTTTCCATGTTACAAATTTGGCTATGTATGGAAAAACATTGTGAAAATATCTAGGAGCTAATGTTTGTACCCATATATATTTAACTACACTTAAGAGAATGACCTAAGATTTAAAAAATAACAACTAGGGACTAATTTGATAATAACCATATGACCCACTCCCACTAACTCATCCAGATGTGGCAATGGTGATGTCAACAAATTGCATACTCAAATTTTCTACCACTAGACCTAAACTATCTAGATGAAAACTATGGACTACCAGATGAAATTCACTCATCCACACAATCTCTCTAATCATCATTGACCATAAATAGGACCTATTTCACATTATCAAATCACCATACAAAACATTAAACATCTCTAATCAATCTAAAAATAAAGATCAACCAAGCCTCCTTTAATCACACTAGGACAAGCACATTACACACTAGATCAACCAAGCCCCCTTTAATCACACTAGGAAAAGTATATTGCACACTTTGTCATTATTACTTAGGATATCAAATAACTTCATCCCCTCACTAGGATACCTCCATGACATCACTAACAATTCTCCAAAAAGTATCAGGTGGATGAGAGGTTCAAAATCAAAAAAATTAATGTGGCATTAAAACCACAAATAGGTTGTGAAGTAGATGTGTATGTTCCATCTACCATGGATTAGGTGTTAGGGAAGGTGGTCATTTAGGAATAGAAACTAAAATCTCTTTCCCAAGTCATAGATAAGTTTATATATAAATTTAGAATTTCTAAACCATCCTTCAATAAGAAGAACTAGAATCAAAGGAGTGGATATTCTAAGGGTTAGTTCAAGAATTAGAATGCCATGTTTAATAGTAGTTTAGGGAATAAGAAACATGGTAATGGTTTTAAGGGTAGTTTCAAGGGAAATAAATAGACTGAGAGGAAATTACCAGTTAGAGGTTGCTTCATTTATGGAGGTAACCGCTTTTATTTAGAATGTCCTTAGGACAAATCAAAAAATAAGGGTTCAGATTCTCAACAAGGTACATTTCAACAATAGATTTATGCAGCTATTGACAATCAATAGTCTAAGTATCAAGTTTTACCCATATAACTATCAGGTATTTTGTTCAATCATCTAGTTTCTATTCTGATATATATAAGAGATAAAAAATATTTCATTGATCCTATAATGATTAGTAAATTGTTTAGAAAGGGTGGAGTAATGGCAAATGCATGGTTAGTATCGTATGGGAATGAGTCAAATGTCAAAGTTGACAAGTGCCTAATCTAAGCAAAGATTAGATTGTCTAAGTTTACTATAATTGATAAGGATAAATCCAAGGTTGACTATTTTATGAATAAGGTTAAGTATCAAGATGATTTTGTAAATTAGACATAACTTTGGCATGAGAAAAAGGATTTGAAGCTAAGGCAAATTTATAAAATTTAACTTAATAAATATCCAATAAAGGGATGTTAGGAATTTATCACTGACATAAATGAGATTAAATAATCTAAAGAATCATCTATAAAAGATTATTATTTTCTAAGAAACTTTTATGATATGTTTATATAAGTATTACCAAGATTGCCACCTATGCACGAGTTTGATTTCTCAATTGATATCATACCTAGATCAGAACCATAATCTAAAGCATCATATAAATTTCCAACCATTGAATTAGTTGAGATAAAATCACAACCGCATGAGTTGTTTTCAAAAGGGATAATTTGATCGAGTGTGTCACCATGGGGTGTACTAGTTATCGTCATTAAAAATAAGGATGACACTCTATGTTTGTATATAGATTACAAGATACTCAATAAAGAAAAAATCAAAAATAGATATTAATTTCCATGCATTTATGATCTCTTTGATCAAATGAGAGGAGAAAAAATACTTATTTAATATTGATCTTAGATTAGGGTATCACCATTTGAGGATCTGTGAAGAGGATAATTTGAAAACAATGTTTAGGACTTGTTATGGGCACTAAGAGTTCATAATGTTACCATTTGGATTGATAAATACTCTATCAACATTTATGAATCTTATGAATAGTGGTTTCAAATATTAACTAGATCATTTTGTTTTGGTCTTTCTTGATGAAATATTCATTTATTCCAAGGATGAGGAAGAGCACTTGTAGCATCTAGAATTGGTTTTGAGACATTTACATAAGCATAGGTTGTATGGAAAGTTGTCTAAGTGTGCATTTATAAAAAATAAAGTATATTATTTAGGATATACTATCTCTATAGATGGTATTCTAGTAGATCCAACAAAGATAAGAGCCATAATAGAGTGGTTGACACCAAATAATGTGCATGAGGTAAGGAGTTTCATGGAATTAGTGGACTATTAGAAAAAATTAATTAAAAATTTCTCTAAGATAGCTAATCCAATTACATAATGGTAGGCTTAATTAAACACAATTTATTGGAAATATTGTCATTGATGTAAAAGGTCTAGCATTATTGGTGATAAAGGCCCCATTGCATTTAATGTTGTTTATAATAGATATATCTTGGATAATGTGAGTTAATATTTATTTAATATTAATGAATATATTTTTGGTTGCATATGAGACAAAAGAAGGGCCCATGGAAAAGTCAAAGAGCCATGGGGTAAAGACAAAAGAAGGATGGGATGCATTTTCCCATGAAGAGTCATCTTGGGGACTTCCAAGAGTCACCAAGTGAAGATAAAAGAGGAAGGGTGCAATTTCTCATGAAGGGACACTTTGAGGAATATGAAAAGTCACCAAGATAAGGACAAAAGTGGGAAGGACATTTTTGGTCATGAAGGGTCACCACAGGACTTTTGAAAGGAAAGAATATGAAGGGTCATATAAGTTTGGTGCCATTTTCCATGAGGATTGAAGGGTCACAAAGGGGGAAAGCCAAAGGTCATTTGGAAAGATATAAATAAAGTCTTGAGTAGCAATTTGTAATATGAGAGATAGAGGTTGATTTGATATTGTAATATCTAGCTTAGAAGATCAATTGTGAGAGATGAATATGATTTGTATTTGTTATATCTAGCTTAGAAGAGAAAAGGTGAGAGAGAGGAAAGAGATATTGTATCAAAATATTATTTGTTGAGATAGAAACATTGAGAGATAGGTGCATGGTATACACAAAGGGGTTGGTGCTCCTATGGGTTGGTGCTCATGAATTGTTGTTGGGTTGGTGCTTGAAAAAGGGGTTGGTGCTCCTATGGGTTGGTGCTCATGAATTATTGTTGGGTTGGTGCTTGAAAAATGGGTTGGTGATCTTATGGGTTGGTGCTCACAAGTTTTTTCTAGGTTGGTGCTCAGCAAAGGGGTTGGTGCTCCTATGGGTTGGTGCTCACAAGTTGTTGCTAAGTTGGTGTTCCTATGGGTTGGTGTTCATGAATAGTTGTTGGGTTAGTGCTCAGCAAAGGGGTTGGTGCTCCTGCAGGTTTATGCTTGTGAATATTGTTTGGGTTATTACTCATTCATATACTTGAGATTGTTCTCCATGGTTTTTCCCACATTGGGTTTCCATGTTATATCTGGTGTCTCTCTCTATCTTGTGTGGTGTTTATTGTTTGATTTTTATTGCATATCTTGAATGTTTGATTAAGTGGAATTTTATTAAGGGAAAGTTTTATAAGATATATGAAATACTGATTCACCCCCCCTCTTAGTATATCATGTGATTAACAGTTAGTATTAGAGCAGGTTCCTTTTTGAAAAGTTTTACAGCTTGAAGGTAAATCGGGAAAGCACGATGGCTAGGTCATAGGAAGGATTTTATACAAATAAGGCACCTTTGTTTGATGGGACAAATTATGCTTTTTGGAGCATGAGAATTAAGGTTTATTTGATGGCCCTTGGATTTGACATATGGAAAGCAGTGGTGGAAGAATATGAAGAACCATAGACATCTGTAATTACTCTAGTAGAAAAGAAGGCAAGTGAATGTAATGCTAAAGCATTAAATGCTATTTTATGTGGTTTATGTGAATCTAAATTTGTTAAAGTTATGCAATGTAAATCTACTCATGAAACTTGGGTAAAACTTGAGAATATTTACAAAGGTGATGGAAAGGTTCAAGAACCTAAGCTTCAGACTTTTAGAAGGTAGTTTGAAGGTTTGAAGATGGAAGAAGAAGATATAGCAAGTTATCTCTTGCGAGTTGATCAGATCATAAATCAGATTCAAGGTCTTAGAAAAACATTGGAAGAGTCAATAGTGGTATAAAAGGTTTTGAGATCTCTACCAATGACATATGATGTAAAGGCTTCAGCAATCAAGGAGATGAAGAATTTAGCCAAGCTAAAGATGGATGAGCTTCATGGTATTTCATGGCATATGAGATGCAGATAGAACAAGATAAACCCTCAAAGAGAGAAGTGGATTTCAAGACATCAAATAAAGAGAATGCTAAGATTCAAGAATCGAGTGATATTTTTAGTGATGATGAAGATGACAATAGAGCACTTTTCATTTGTAAGCCGAAAAGAGGAATAGGTAAATATCAAGGAAAATTACCTTTTAAATGTTTTAATTGTGGAAAGATTGGAAAATTTTCAGCTAGATGCCCAAATAAGGGTAATGATGATGAAGAAGAAAAGCCTACATACAGGAAGAATTTCAAAGACAAATCTAAGAAGGGATTTGAGAAGAAGAGCCTATATTATAACGATCCTAGCTCAGTCAAAGATAGTGGAGACAGTGATTTAGAAGAAGAAGAGATTCTATTCATGGCCATACATGAAGATGATCAAGAAGAAGAAGAGGAAGCTAAAATGAATATGGAAGGAGAACTCATTTGTGCCCTTAAAGAATTAAAAGCTGTTGAGAAGAAGAATCAAAGATTAAAGTGCCAGATCGAGAAAAATGAAAATGAGTCAAAGGAAATGATTGACGATCTAACAACACACTTGGAAGAAGCCAAAAAGAATGAAGAAGATCTCATAGCATAGTTTGAAATAGCAAGAAAATAATGTCAAAGGTATGTTATTGAAATTGCCTCTTTAAAAGAAGATATTGAGAAAGTAGTCAATGATAAAGTTGTTAGTGATTCAAAATTTGAGGATAGCACTAACATGCTGAATAAGATATTGGAAAGTCAAAAAGAAAATTCAGACAAGATAGGGATTATATTTGAAAATAAAAAGAGCTATGCTAAAGCTCTTACAAAAGAGGAAACAAAAAGGGGAGAAATGAAGAATACAGAGGACATTTCAAATAGAGAAGGCTGGAAGGAACAAAGCTATAAAATTCAATCTGGTCAAAGATATATAGATAGGTCTTATTTTTATGGCTATTGCTTTTATTGTAATGGATATGATCACAAGAAATTAGAATGTAGAAAAAGAGCTGAAAATTTCAGAAATAAGGAAAAGGAAAGTCAAGTCAAGTCAAGTCAAGCAGAAGCCACAACTCTTTTGCTCCTCTATCAAGCTTTGATGAAGAGACCATAGTGTGCTACAAGTGCAACAACTTTAGACACATAGCTCGATATTGTAGAAGTGTGTTTGATTTAGTCAAGAAGGATCAGAGTTTCAAAGCTCCATTCATCAAGAAGAAGGTCTAGACATGTTCATGGCAGAAGAAACAACCTAAAGATTCTATGATGGTTAAAATATCTCTACATGTAAGAAATAAAGATCAGCCATGGTTAATTGATAGTGGATGTTTGAGGCATATGACAGGAGATAAAATTAAGTTCATAACTCTAAAGAAGATCAATGGTGGTACAGTGAGATTTGGAGATAAAACCACCACTAGGATAGCTAGAAAAGGTACTTTGAGTTTGGATTATGGTAGAACTAAGACTAAGAATGTTTTATATGTAAAAGGTCTTAAGCATAATCTATTGAGTGTTAGTCAAATATGTGATCAAGGATACACATTAATGTTTCATATAGAAGGTTGTGAGATTAGAAAAAAAGATTCAAATGAGTTGATTGTAGATGCTCAAAGGACAAGGAACAATGTGTTTGTATTGTCAGATATCTTCTCAAAGGCATGATCAAAAGATACATTAAAATATTGGCGAGAGGAGTTGGGAGTAATTTATATTACTTCTTGCCATTGATGTTCAACATCAGTTGAGGGGGAGCTAATTATTAGATCCAAGTAGGCCCTTTTCCATTAATGTCAAAGGGGGAGAATAATAGGTACAGTTATAGGTGTAGAAATAGGTACAAGTTGCTACAGTAACGGGAAGTTACTGTATGTTTTTAGATGACAATGACAAAGGGGGAGATTGTTGGAAATATTGTCATTGATGTCAAAGGTCTACCATTATTGGTGATAGAGACCCCATTGCATTTAATGTTGTTTATAATAGATATATCTTGTTTATTGGTGATAGAGACCCCATTGCATTTAATGTGAGTTAATATTTATTTAATATTAACAAATATATTTTTGGTTGCATATGAGACAAAAGAAAGGCCCATGGAGAATTCAAAGAGCCATGGGGTAAAGACAAAAGAAGGATGGGACACATTTTCCCATGAAGAGTCATCTTGGGGAATTCCAAGAGTCACCAAGTGAAGACAAAAGAGGAAGGGTGAAATTTATCATGAAATGACACTTTGAGGAATATGAAAAGTCACCAAGATAAGGACAAAAGTGGGAAGGACGTTTTTGGTCATGAAGGGTCACCATATGACTTTTCAAAGGCAAGAATATGAAGGGTCATACAAGTTTGGCACCATTTTACATGAGGATTGAAGGGTCACAAAGGGGGAAGACCAAAGGCCATTTAGAAAGCTATAAATAAAGGCTTGAGTAGCCATTTGTAATATGAGAGATAGAGGTTGATTTGATATTGTAATATCTAGCTTAGAAGAGCAATTATGAGAGATGAATATGATTTGTATTTGTTAAAGCTAGATTAGAAGAGTAAAGGTGAGAGAGAGGAAAGAGATGTTGTATTTAACTATAATTTGTTGAGATAGAAACATTGAGAGATAGGTGTGTGGTATACACAAAGGGGTTGGTGCTCCTGTGGGTTGGTGCTCACGGATTGTTATTGGGTTGGTGCTCGGTAAAGGGGTTGGTGTTCCTATGGGTTGGTGCTCATGAATTGTTGTTGAGTTGGTGTTTGAAAAATGGGTTGGTTTTCCTATGGGTTGTTTCTCATGAATTTTTTTTGGGTTGGCGCTTGGCAAAGTGGTTGGTGCTCCTGTGGGTTGGTGCTCAGTAAAGGAGTTGGTGCTCCTATGGGTTGGTGCTCACAAATAGTTACTAGGTTGGTGCTCAGCAAAGGGGTTGGTGTTATTGAAAATTGGTGCTTATGAATATTGTTTGGGTTGGTGCTCATTCATATAATTGAGATTGTTCTCCATGGTTTTTCCCACATTGGGTTTCCACGTTAAATCTGGTGTCTCTCTTTCTCTTGTGTGGTGTTTATTGTTTGAGTTTTATTACATATATTGAATGTTTGATTAAGTGGAATTTGGTTAAGGGAAAAATTTATAAGATATATGATATAATGATTCACCCCCCCTCTCAGTATATCCCATGCTTAAAACCATTGCTAATATTTCCCAATCCTAATGGTTAATTCTCAGTGATCACTAATGCATCTAAGGATAGACTTGGAGAAGTTATTATGTAGGATGGATCAGTGGTAGCCTATGATTATAGGAAAATAAAGACATATGATGTGAATTACTCCTCTCTTGACCTAGAACTTCTATCAATTTTGTATGGTTTTTAAGTTTAGAGGCATTCTTTGGTGGGAAAACTATTTGAGCTCAAGACTAATAACTTGGGACTCAAGTACATCTTCACCCAACTGAACATGAGTGATCCTAAAATGTGATGGTTAGATTTATTATATAATAATTATTTTGATAATAATTACATAAAAGGTAAGGGTAAAAAATTAGTTGATGTTCTAAGCCATAGGAGGTAGATAGCAATCATGGCTACTATCAGGAGTACTTTTAGAGATCAAGTGATTAAATTATCACAAGGAGATGAATTTTACAATCAAGTCAAAAATGTTTTGTAAAAATAATGAATAAGAGGGTAGGTTTAATTAGTGTTTAAAAATTTTATTTCAATTATACTTTAATATTATTGAACCATAAAATCAACATAGTGATATAGCAATGCATAAAGAACCATTCACATGAGCATAAATTAAGAAAACATATATATGAGTGGGAAACCCTCAAGGGGAATAAAACACACTATGATATATATAAATGGACTAATATTATATGAAAAAAAATATCAAATTTATTTTATCACTAAATCAACTTGGAGCACCAACCCCAATAAAGTCATGTACCCACTTGACTAGGCTTTAGTAAGCACCTACTTGTAAGGAAACACCAACTCCCTAAGTGACTCAGCACTAACTCAAACACATCATAAATTTTGATAAAATTAACACATATTATATTATTTTATGTTTTATAACTCATTTCAATTCTTCCTTCCATTCAATCATGAAAATATTTATTCAATTATTTTGCATACATTCAAAAAGGCCTAAACTGCCTTGTATATATACTAGTCTCATAGTCACACACCACTTTGTTAGACACACACCTTAAAAATCTTAGTTAATCAATTAAATATTTATTATGACATCTTAATAACATTTTTAAATCAAAAATTTAACCCCTTTTTGTCTGCCACAAGTCAATTAGGCCTTACTTCTCCATTAGGACTCATGGAGACCTAATTGCATTAGTTTTATCCTCTTAGTGAATAAAACTTGATAATATTGGGCCTAAATGGCCTTTTAAAAAATAAAAAAACCATTAATTACTTATAAAATTTTATATACTAACCTAATACATTATTTATTATACATGTATCCTTTGTTCATACCATGAAAGCTCATTTAGGATAAACTGCCCTATTAGGCCTGCATACCTCAAAAGTCTATCTTACAATAATGAAGATTAAACACCATTAATATAATAAAATATGAAAAATTAATCATGTATAAATATTATAAATTACCTTAGGGTCATCACTAAATTTTTGGATCACCTTCACTCAGGAAATAAATACTCAAGAACATCTTTGTAACTCGCTTACTTGGAATTGCCAATTCACCTCAAAAACTAGTCATGATGAGTTAGACCTCCAATGCCAATGTATAAAATTTTAATTACTCATAATGCATAAAATATTCCTATTATATTTATATAACATCATTAAATATAAAATTAGTATGGTATAATGTCAAATATTGGTCTTGTAGACCAATTTCTTGACCTTATATCTCATAGTCTTATCTAAACCAAACATGAAATTTTGTGAGCAATTTTTTCACCACATACACTAAAATTGAAAGCTTATAAAAGCATGATAATTACTTATAATTCATAATTAACTTAATTAAACAATTTATTTCATTGATATATCATGCATAGATCTTCAAATCTATTTCTTCATCTCTACTTGGGTTTTACACTATTCACACCATTAGGTTTGTCTGTGACTGGCTTACTTGGATGACCAAATTAGAAAAATTTAAGGCCATAAAATATATAAAAATATATTTTAAATGTAAAATTATTCTCTATATTCTTCTCCCATCCATTATTGCTTTTTGACTAATACAAATTTTTAGAGCTACATTAATTTCTTAAAAAATAAGCATGTATCTGTGCATTTTCTCTCATTTGACTAACCACCACCACCACTTGGTGGTACTTTGGATATTTTAACACATTATATAATATATTATATAGTCATTTTAATCCATATTAATATTTTTTTAACAAAATACTTCATATCGAGTCTTTATTAGGGTTTTAAGGAGGCTTAACATATGTTTTAGTGTTAATGATTGTTCATAAAGGACTGCCACTTGAATCCAAAAATAATTCCTCTATATATTATCTAGGACCCTTACCCATATATAATTAATATCTTAGACTCCCATACAAAGGTTACACATTTTAATGAATGTTTGAAAGTGTTTTTCAAGTTTGAGGCCTCATTCTGTAAGCTCAAGAAGGCCTAAAACAATGATTCATGCATTTTCATTCAAAAATTAACCTAAAACTTTATTATCATACCTAAAATAACTTATTTTACCTCTATCCATTCTCTCATGTGCATACTTGCCTTAAAATCTGATATTCATACCTTATTAGTCTAGGCAGGGTCTAGAAGTGGTCTGAGTGTAGACTTAGACTGAAGGTCTTACCCTATAGGCTCACCATAAAACTCTCATGAATGATTATATAGCTTAATTACATTCTCAAACAATGTAAATAAAACATTCACATGCTTTTGTTCATTCATTTTACCATGTGCATACCTCTTCATGTCATGACTAAGCTTTCTATGTAATTGACATTAATGACTTGTACCTTCCATACAAACATAAGACATTAGTTGCCTTCAAAGTCTCTCTTTATTTTTCTTTCATGAAAAAATTATTCCATGAACCTTTTCACATCACACACTACTAATTTCCCTTGATTACCTTTGACATCAACCTTCATAATATGCACCTTTGACATTAATGATAATATTCAACATTCTCCCCCTTTGTCATTCATGACAATCACTCTCATTAAGTTATCTCAATAGGATATTTCTCCCTCATTGTAAAATTTCTCCCCCTTTTACATAAATAAAAAATTTATTCCTAAAACTTCCTAGATCACACCTATTACAACCAAAACACTAAATAGATAGGATTATTAGTTTATAAAGCATCATATAAACATGTTCCCCTATCTCCTATTAGAGGTAAAATCATTGAGAGGGGGTGAATTAGTGATGCTATATAATCCAAAAATTCAATTCCAATCCTTTCAAACACTTAACAAAATAACATTATCATTCATGAAGCATACATATCATTTATAGTAATGAATAATAAATATAAGCAAGATCACACACATAACACAAGATTTATGTGGGAAACCCTCTTGGGGAATAAAACCCATTGGAACATTCAAAGTGTAATACAATCCTATAATAACAAGATCCAAATTTAGACTAGAACTAACTAATAAAGGAAAACCCATCCCTTAATTTAGTAAGACACCCATCCCCAAAGGAGGAACCAACCCACTATGCAACTAATCACCCACTCAACTACCTTGATATAATATTCACCTCTGATCTGATTTATTCTACACCTAATGATGGACTTATCTTACACTATTCTTCACCCTTTTATCTCTCTCAAATATCCTCTAGGGATTACTCACTCAATCAGCCTCTTTTAGGCTTATTAAGACTAATGACCTATGTGTTCATCTTTATCAACTTGATTATATAAACATGTTTGATCTTTGTCACACTCTGATGGTCCTCACTAACTTGTACCTTTTCTTCCAAAGGTTCTCTCCTTTTCTCAATTCCACACTTTATCAACTCTACTCTTTCTTTTAACTCATCACACACCCTCAAACTTGCTCATACAAGCAATGCATCCAAACACCCCTTTTATATCACTCTAGGATTATTTTCTCATCTATAACCTACTTTGTACATCATTTTATCTACTAATCACACTCCACCCAATCTCTTTATTTCATCTCTATCTTCTTCTCTCTTAACACATCCACATCTGAGTCTACAAACCATTACATTGGTCTTCACTCTTTATATAATATTCATGAATATTAACTTCTAGGTCAGCCATAATACTTGTATTAACCCTTAAGTCTTATATCATGATAACACATAGCTCAATACCATCTTTACAAGTCAGCCATAGCATACATGTGTCACACTTAAGTAGCTACACCTTTTAATTAGGCCTTAATAGCCCTTATAGGTCTCATGGAGACCTATTACCCCTTTAGTACTTTAACAAGAAAATTAAGAACATAAGATTAATTTAAAATGCCTTGGTCCAATTTACATGACCCATTATGACATCTTTAGGTGATTACTCCTACCAAAACACTCTTCTATAAATGTATAATTTACTTAAACATTGTTTTATACTATGAATTAAGAAAATGTTACATTCTAACTACAATAAATGTATTTTTACAAATAATCAATTCTCCAAATAAATTTTTTTAGATAGCCCTTGAAATCCTTTACAATTTTTCCTTTTATACCACCATCAAATTCTTCTATATGCTCAAAATATATATCAATAACCCATCACTAGTTTTCTTTCAGAAATTTGAATATTTAAATTCCAATGGTCACTGTGTAAAGTAGAAAGCTTCAGACACATGTCTTCATCTTATGTCCACTAGAAATTTTGAACAAATACACTTCATTAATCTCCTCATTAACTTATTTATCTTTAATTATTTAATGCTCCCTACTTCTGAGATCATGCCACTTGGTAATTTACGTGCCTTTTATGCACCCTACTCCACTTAGTCAATGCACTTGCACCACTTGGCAACCTCACATGTCTTCTAAAAATCCTTTGACATATTGAATTAGTATGCACCATTAGATCACTATATGATAAGATAACACACTCCATTAGATCTTTATCTAGTAAGATTAGTTACTCACCTAGATCTTCATGGCCTAATTAAATTCTCATCATAAATCTTTGATAATGCGAATTTGGTTAAGTATGGGAACTTACTGAACTCAGCTTAAGAATCTAACTTTACACCTTAATAAAAAAAATTGTGCACCATGTCTAGACCTAAAATTTGAACCACATGATCACCTTTCATAGGTTAATCCATATGTGGATCAAATTTCTCTTGAAACCTTCACACATGTGAAATACGATTCATTAATATGCTCACTTAGTTTGAATTGCCAAGATGACTAGAAGAACATATTCATACATATGACTACTCTACTATATTATTTTCACTTATATAAGTATCCCAAGCATTGATAACATTTTATAAGGTTTATACAACATGACCACACCATCAATAACATCCACCATATACCTATCCAAGTCAAACACTGAAGACCTATGTAAGAACATTGAAGCACACTTTATCATTATCATTCTAGCACACATGACACCTCATCAACATCCTTGGTCACCTTGGATACATCATTAACAAACCTCCAAAAATATCCCCCTTTATCATTGATGTTAAACACAAATACAAATCTTATGCTCAGACTCTTTCTCTCTCTTTAAGTACTTTTTCCCCCTTTTACATAATGACAAAGTGGGCTCATCTTCTAATATTGAGGACCTTGAAAAGATACTCACAAAGCTTAAAAATCTTCCCCTAACATCATACTCCATTTCATGTCATCTATTTTTTGACATACACTAATCTAAATTGGGATTCTCTAATCCTTAGATCTATCTACGTATAAAGCTCACAAGTTCTCTTTTCTCATGTATGAAGATTCAAACATATGACTTGGTTTGATCAGGTAATCATATCAATATTCTTGAATTCACAACTATGTCAAAATTCTTCATATCTCTACCATGATTGGAACATCTCACATATACTCCCCCTCACATCATGCATAGATCTTCAAGCCTTTCAAACTAAATAAGTTATCTCCCCCTAACTCCATACTCTATATACAAAATGATATCTTTAATAGGTCTTCTTAACCAATTCTATTTTGACACCTGGAAACCTCTATACTCTTCCTATGGACCTTCAAGACCAAAATCCTTGAATACACCTTGAGCACACATACTTTCTTCTCCACTAGAAAGATGTCTCCTAAGAAGTATAGGTAGAGACACCCTAACCTATAATTTCTTAGAACAATGTGAAACTAGGAGTTACCCACAACTTCTCATATTCCTTCTCTTTCTTGGACATCTTGTAGATATAAAACTAATTATCCTTTTTCTTATTAGGCTTAAGAGAAACAACTTGATCATCTACTACAACATTATCATTCTCTTCTAAGCTTGAATTTATAATACATGGAGACAACAAGTATTGATGACATACTTCATCACTAGACATTGACAACTGATGGCCTTCACATGAAACTTGTTAAACAATAGTAGGATGTTCACTTATATCTATACACACCTTAGGACTAGCCTCAACTAGCATCTTGGTCTTCTCCTTGAGCTTATTATATTAATTAAAAACATGAGCACTCAATGAGAGATCTTGGATTTATTCAACCTTTATATCATTCTACACCACAACAAATAAACCACTTGGACCTACAGACTCATCATGACTCACACTTTTCACTTCTAGTTTCCATGAGTTAACTAGCCTTCTTCCTTGCACTATAAGAGTATGATTAAACTTATTTTTACTTGATAAACTTTTCTTGTAGAATCTAGCAATGTGACCAATCTTGTCATAGTTGTATCAAACCACTCTTTTTGAAGGAAACTCAACTTTATTTAATTTATTTAGAAAATGTTTTGTAAAGTGTCCCACATTGTGACAATTGAAGCATTCAACCTTGATTACACCACTTGACTAATAATTCCATTCAATCTTAGTAAGTTTTCTACACTCTCTAGCCCTATAACTAAATTTATTTCAAGATTAATAATAACCATTGCATTTAGCATACCTCATGGCATTTGATTATTTTATATGATTTGTATTCATTACTTCAGCATCTTCATTCCATGACTAATTGTTGACCCTCAAGTGTTTGATTGTCTTTGTTTACATTAGTCTTCACCATATCTTGAGTTACATTCTTTTATTATTCTTTGTAACCAAGTATATTTATATCACTAACATGTTTTTGACTATTCAAAATGTTGTCTAGATCACTTGAACTCTTTTCAAACATCACAAATGACTTCATCTTACTAGATGTCTTTTCTAAATATTCTTTCAATGACTCATTTTTAATCATATACCTTGAATACTCATATTATTTATCTTTCAAGATTGTATATATAATTTCCAATTGGTAATTGAGATGCTTGACTATATATTCATGCTCCTTGGTGTCTTCATTCATTCTTTCCTCAAACAAACTAAATTTCTCTTCATAGTCCTTCATTTTAGACTTCATCTTCTTGTTAATCTTCTTCTCAATCTTAAATTCTTCATGAGCATTCCTCAATTTAGTCTCATAGTCCTCCTTGTCTTCTTCATTATTTGTATCACTCTAAGTATACTATTTTTTATATGATAAACTTCCTTCCTCAACCATGTGGAGGACTTAATCTTCACTATCAAACTCAAAATCACTATCTTCACTCGTAGCTTTCTTATTATCAAAATTTCTAAATATTTTCTTCCTCTTATCAGACTTGAATATCTTCTTGAATTCATCTTATATTTCACCATGCTCTTCATCATCATTCTTCTTATTCTTATGAGGACACTTTTTATCAAAGTGTCTTACGTCTCCACAATTGAAACATTTGAAGGGTATATTACCCTTAAACTTCTCTGAGCCTATTTTCAATTTACTTGTAAACAAAGCTATTAGTTCATCATTAGATATATCATCATACTTTACTTCCTTATATTTAGTTTTTTTTATTTGACTTCATTTATATCTTGAATGTTACTTCCTCCTTTGGTAGTTTTTCATCATTGACTCTCATCTCATAGGTAGTAAGGATGCCATGCAATTCATCATTCTTCATCTAAGTAGTACCATGAATTTTTTATACAGTAGAAACTTTAGAATCAAACATGAGGGAGAGAGACATTAATACCTTTTTTAATATAGTAGCTTATTCAATATTCTCTACAAGACCTATGATAATTTCACAATTTCATCAACTCTTTGCAAAAAGGATGCCATAGAATCTTCTTCCTTCATCTTGAGACTCTCAAATTATGTTTCATAAGTCTATAGCTTGGCCAAATTGACCTTTGAATCCCTTTCATAAATTATATAAATTTTTTCCCATATATCTTTGATAGATTTATAATTAATTACCTTTGTTTACTCAATATATAAAAGACTACAGGTGATGGAAATAATTTCCTTAGAATTTCTCTCATACAACTTCTTATTAGTTGCACTAGTTAGAGGGGTCAAGGGGCTAAATATTCATCCACAATAGATTGCCAAATGTCAAAAGCTATTGACATGATGTAAGTCTTCATCCTTACACTCTATAAAACATAATTAGACCCATTAAACATCAGTGATTGATTTGTAAAGAAACCCTACATTTATTGACATGCCATATTGTACCTTGGATCACCTTCAAGTGGTTAAACTTTTAATGAAGGTCCTAATATGATACCAATTATTAAAGGTATAATAACTAAGAGGGGGTGAATTAGTGATGCTAAATAATACAAAACTTAAATTCCAATCATTTCAAACCCTTAACCAAATTGTAATGAAATTACTTCAAGAATTAACTATAACAGTAGAATTATATCCAAATATGACTGAAATATATCCAAATATATGATAATAGATAAGCCACTTCGAGGGGGAAACCTACACAAGCTTCAATAAGAGTAGAATTCATAATATGATGATAAATGATTGCCCACTACCTCCTATATATAGTCTATCTAGGCCATGGTTACTCAGGCCAACCTACTAATCAAAAGAAAGCATAGATAACTATAATATAATGTCAAAGAGGGATAAGTAAACCATAATTTGGATAATTCTATCCTCATACATGTGATAGGTTAGGGGCATAGCATGCCCTTACCCTTCAAACCAACATTGTCCTTAATGTTGAACAACTCTGGATGTTGTTGTATAAAATCTTCACCTTCCCAAGTTGCATCTTCACTACTTTGGTTTTTCCACTTGATCAAATATTCCCTAATCTCTCTAGTTCTCAACCTCTTAGTACGTGTTTGGAGGATCTTCTCTAGTTCCAAAATGACTCATCCTTCTTCATCTAGTTCTAGGAGCTCTGTTTGGGTGGAAACTTTCTATCCAATGACCTTCTTTAAACAAAAAACATGAAATACTGGGTGTATGTGAGATGAATGAGGTAACTCGAGCTTGTAAGCCACACTTCCAATTTTTTGTAGAACCTGATAAGGGCCATAATACTTAGGTGCAAGTTTGTTGTCTTTTTTTTTATTACTTCAAGGACATTTGCTTGTAAGGTTGCAAATGAACAAATACCTAGTCACCCACCTCAAAATTTTGCTCACTATGGTGTTGATCTACTTGTTGCTTCATCCTATTTTGTGCCAAGGCCAAATTCTCTCTCAAAATAGCCAAAACATCTTGTTAATGTTGAATGTGCTCTTCCATATCTTGAACCTTAGTGTGCACCTTTAATGAAGAAGTGATGGAAGGTGGATGGTAACCATATAGTGATAGAAATGGAGACATTTTAGAAGAGGTATGGGAAGATGTGTTATACCACCATTCTGCAAGTGGTAGCCATTTAACCCAATGTTCTTGTTTATCTGATACAAAATAGTCGAGATACCCCTCTAAACATTTGTTAACCACTTTAGTTTGTCCATTAGATTGGGGGTGGTAAGATGAGATATGAGCTAGCTAAGTACCCAAACAAGAAAATAGTTCAGTCCAAAAACTACTAGTGAAAATAGGATCATGATCACTTACAATTATTTTTGGGGTTCCATGTAATTTGAGAACTGCTTCCATAAAAATAGCCGCTACTGTACTTGTTGAAAATGGGTTTGAGAGAGCACAAAAATAGGCATATTTTTTAAGCCTGTCCACAATGACCAAAATAACATTATTACCTTTAGAACAAGGCAACCTAGTGATGAAATCCATGGACACCTCCTCCCATCTTTGATTAGGAATTGCTAACGGTTGTAACAAACCTAGGGGCTTAACTGTTTCACCTTTATTCTATTGGCATATCAAGCATTCTTCCACAAACTTTTTTACATCTCCCTTGAGTCCTTCCCAAAATAATTCTTTCTTAATTCTATGATATGTTTTCAAGAACCCTGAGTGTCCCCCGATTGGAGATGCATGCAACTCTGCAAGAATTTTATGCTTAAGCTTTGAATTTTTGCACAAGTATAACCTATCCTTATACCATAAGATATTACCTTTCCATTCAAATTTGTTAGAGGATAAATTACCTTGCTAGAGATTCTAAATCAGAACCTGTGTATCTTTGTCTTGCTCCCATTCTAACCTAGCTTCATCCACCCAATCTGCTTGCAATATGGACATTGCACAAAGTAATGCTTTTGTGGATGCATCCCATCTAGATAGTGCATCTGCTACTACATTATCTTTACCCTTATTGTAGATTATTTCAAAATCATAACCCAACATTTTGGTTACCCATTTTTGTTGTTCTTTAGATGATAATCTTTGCTCCAAAAAGTATTTAAGACTATCATGATTTGTTTTCACCTTAAACTATCTACCCATCAGATAAGGCCTCCATTGTTTAACTGTATGAAGAATAGCCATCATTTCTTTCTCATAGATAGGTTTCTGTAGATTCTTACCTTTGAATTGATGACTTTCAAATGTAATGGGTCTTCCTACTTGCATTAGTAGTACCCCCAATCCAGACCTAGAAGCATCACATTCAATAGTGAATGTTTGTGAGAAGTCTAGAGTAGCCAAAATTGGAGTGGTGCACATAGTTACTTTTAGTTTCTCAAATTATTTAGTGGCATCATCATTCCAATGGAAAGCATCCTTATTTAGCAATGTAGTGAATGGGGCTGCTATGCTGCCATAACCTTTCACAAATCTTCTATAGTAACATGTTAGTCCAAGGAACCCTCGAAGGTTTTTGAGAGTTTTTGGCATGGGCCATTCCATTATCGCTTTGATCTTCTGGGGATCAACTTTTACCCCTTCATGAGAAACAATGTGACCAAGGTACTCTACCTCCTGTACTCCAAAATCACATTTAGATGGCTTCACATAAAGTTGGTGCTTCTCCAAAACTATCAATACCTGTTTCACATGTTGCAGATGTGCTTCACATGTCGGACTATAAATCAAATTTTCATCAAAGAAAACTAGCACAAACTTCCTTTAAAAAGGCCTAAAAATAGTGTTCATCAAGCTTTGGAAAGTAGATGGTTCATTTGTAAGACCAAAGGGAATTACCAAAAACTCATAATGGCCCTCATGTGTTCTAAAAGTAGTTTTATGAACATCTTCATCCTTGATTCTAATTTGATGGTACCCTGAGCGAAGATCCAATTTTGTGAAATAAGTAGCACCATGTAACTCATCAAGTAAATCATCAATTACTCGAATAGGAAACTTATCTTTGATGGTGTACTTTTTGAGTTCCCTATAATCTGGGCACATCCTCCATGTGTCATCCTTCTTCTGCACCATGACCACTGGTGATGAATATGCACTTTAGCTGTGCTTGATAATCCCTGCCTCTAGCATCTCATGGACCATCTTTTCAATTTCACTCTTTTGTGCATAAGGATATCTATATGGTCTGATATTTGGTGGTTGACTACCTAGAATTAGCTGAATGGCATGATCATGTTCTCTTTTTGGTGGTAGTCCTTTTGGCATGGCCCCAAAAATAGATGAGTGGTCTTCAAGAATTATTTGTAGATCAGGATGTGTAGATACCTGTGTGGGTTGAACTTCTATGGAGCATAATCATGCAATAATTCCCTCTACCCCTTCTTTAGCATCTTGGTCATCTGATGTGAACTAACCAATTGTGGATATTTTGCATGTAATACATGTAGTTCAATTTTCTTACCTTCATAATGAAAGTGCATGAATAGTTCTTGGAAGTTTATCTCAATGGTACCTAAGGTTGTGAGCCATTAGACTCCCAAAACAATGTTTGAGTTACCCATGGGAATATCAAACATATGAGAGTCAAGATTGTACCCACACATAGTAAGCTTAATATTATGGCATTTGCCTGAATAATTAATTATGCCACCATCTGCAATCATGACCTAAAATTTTGGTGCTGGGTAGATGAAACGATTCAATCGAGTGGCTAACTTATGGTTTATAAAGTTATGTGTGCTCCCTGAATCAATCAACACTGTCACCTTCTATTTCTTGAGGAAACCCACCACCTTAAGAGTTTGTGGAGTGTTAATACCTGCAAGTGCATGACAAGATATTGTAGGTTGGGAATCTTTAGGTACCTCCTCTATATCTTCCTCATCATCATTGGAGGCATCATCTACTTCTTCATCTTTGTTTGGTCCCTCAATGTAGAATAACTTCTTCTCAGCACATCTATGTCCTTTACTCCACTTGCTATCACAACTAAAACATAATCCTTTTGCATGCTTCTCTTCAATTTGCTGAGGGGTCAATCTAGTAGGTGGAGGAAATGTTGGTGATGATATGCTACAATCTTTGAAGTGAGTGAATGGCTGCTTCTTGTTGGCTATGAATTTTTCCTTAGCTCGACATGCTAGGATAATAGATTCAAAAATATTAAGTGGATTAAACATGCATACCTCATGTTGAATGTGGTCCTTGAGTCCACCCAAAAATAGGTCATTCAAGTTTGCTTCAGAAATTGTCTCCACACATAAGGATAGGTTCTGAAAATGATGAATATAATCATTGACGAAGCTAGTTTGTCACAATTTTTCTAGTTGGCTGAAGTAATTCTCTATCACACTATTTCCATAGTGTAATTGTAGCTCCTCTATAAAAACTAACCAGGTGACATTGAGAGTCATATTTTTATTTTGAGCACACAACCATCGATACCAAATGAATTGATCAGGTTCAAGATACAAGGATGCCATGGTAACCTTTTGTCCACTTGGAATCTAATGTAGGTCAAAAAAACTCTCCATTTGGTTGAGCCAATTGAGTGGATCTTTTCCATAAAATTTTTGCATATCCACCTTTGGTAATAGGTTCCTTTGTGGCCATGGAGTTGGATTTGAAGTAGACTGGTTAGGAGAACCACCATGGTGGGTTTGTGAAATAGAGTTAGATTGATGATTTGACTGATTAATGTTCAAATCCATCATGATATCTCCCAAAATATCTTGTATGGATTGCATATTAGATTGTATGACTTGCACCTCACTCTGAATGCCTTGCACACTATAGTCAAGCTGGCTCACTTTGTGATCTATGTCAAAAAACCCTGTTACAAAGGGTCTATTACATCCCCCTTCTGACTCCATCTCATCCTTGTTAGGAGTTTTACCTGGAGTTTTAGCACCCTTTCCTTGGCCCCAAGTTTGTGGACCTACCATAAAAAGGTTTTACGATGTCGACCCTTATTGACACTTTTGACCCAACTTTGACGAAGCAATTTTGAGATTATTTTGGCCTAAAATCAAAATATATGAAGAAAAAACCATATCCAAAATTTTTTAAACTTCTAAAAATGTAAACAACTCAAAAAAATTCTTTGAATTGTGCACTATAGAGTAACTATATGAAAAAACATAAAATAGCGATAACTTTTGTAAAAAAGGTCCAAATGAGCTCAAATTTTAATGTAAGCTTAACTTTATTATTTCTCACCTCTAGTAAAAAAAATTTTAGAGATATTTTTAACCATTTTCTATATATCACAAAATTTAAAAATTTAGTGTTTCACCCACAAGATTGCCCAAATCGCAGCTCTGATACCACTTGTAATGAAATTACTTCAAGAATTAAGTATAACAGCAGAATTATATCCAAATATGATTGAAATATATCCAAATATATGATAATAGATAAGACACTTCGAGGGGGCAACCTCCACAAGCTTGAATAAGAGCAGAATTCACAATATGATGATAAATGATTACCCACTACCTCCTATATACAGTCTATCTAGGCCATGGTTACTCCATAGACCGACCTACTAATCAAAATAAAGCATAGATAACTGTAATATAATGTTAAAGAGGGATAACTAAGCCATAAGTCAGCGAATACTATCCTCATACATGTGATAGGTTAGGGGTGTAACATAAATAACATTATCATTCATAAAACATACACATAATTTATAGTATGAATAAGAAAGATAAGGAAGATCACACACATAACACAAGATTTATGTAATAAACCATATTAGAGAATAAAACCCACTAGAACCTAAGAAATAGACTATATTCCTATAGTAATAAGATCCAAATTTAGACTAGTACTAACTAATCAAGGAACACCCATCCCTTATTTTAGTGAGACACCCATCCCATAAGGAAGAACCAACCCCGTAGGCAACCAAGCATCCACTAGGCTTCCTTGATCTGATCTCCACCTATGATTTGATGTTTTATACACTTGATGATGGAATTATCTTACTTTCACTCTTCTTCACCCTTCTATCTCTCTCAAGTAGCCTCTAGGGCTTACTCACTTAATCAACCTCTTCTAGGCTTATTAAGTCTAATGATATATGTGTTCATCTTTATCAACTTGATTAGATAAACATGTTTGATCTTTTTCATACTCTGATGGTCCTCACTGACCTATAACTTCTCTTCCAAAAGTTATCTCCTTTACTCAATTCCACACTTTTTCAACTCTACTCTCTCTTTCAATTCATCACACACCCTCAAACTTACTCATACAAGAAATGCATCCAAAAACCCATTTTTCATCACTTTAGGCTTCTTCTCTCATCCTTAATATGCTCTATACATCAGTCCATCTACTAAGCACACTTCCATTGATCTCTTTCTTTCATCTCTATCTTCTACTCTCTCAACACATACACATCTAAGTCTAGAAATCATTACCTTGGTTTTCACACTTTATAGAGTCTTCATGAATATCAACTTCTATTTTAGCCATAATACTTATCTTAACCCTTAAGACTTATATCATGATAACACATCTCAATACTATATTTATAGGTCAGCCATAGCACTTATGGGTCACACTTAAGTAGCTATACCTTTCAATTAGGCCTTAGTATCCCTTATAGGTCCCATGGAGACCTATTACCTCTTTAGCACTTTAACAAGTGAATTAAGAACATAAGATTAATTTCAAATGCATGGGTCCATTTTACATGACCCATTATGACATCTTCAGGTATTACTTCTACCAAAACACTCTTTTAGAAATGCATAATTTACTCAAACATTATTTTGTACTATGAATGAATAAATAATTAGCTTCCAACTATAATAAATACATATGTACAAATAATTAAATCTCTAAACCAATTTTGTTGGATATCCTTTGAAATAATATAGAATTTTTCCCTTTACACCAACATAAAATTCTACCATATGCTCCATATATAGATCAAAAACCCATCATTGGTTTTCTTTCACAAATTTTAATATTTAAATTCCAATGGTCATTGTGTAAAGTAGAAAGCTTTAGACATGTGTCTTCATCTCATGTCCCCTAGAAACTTTGAATAAATACGCTCCATCATTATCATTGTGAGATTTCTATCTTTAATTATTTAATGATCCCCATTGATCTTTGATCCTTTCTTCTAAGACCATGCCACTTGGCAGCTCTGTGTACCTTCTACACACCCTACTCCGTTTAGTGAATTCACTTGCACCACTTGGGAACTCCACGTGCCTTCTAAGCATCCTTTACAATATTGACTTAATAGACACCATTGGATCACTTTTGACAAGATCACACACTTCATTATATCCTTATTGGGTCAAATTAATTATTCATTATAGATATTCATGACCTAATTAAACACTCACCGTAGATCTTCAATAATGCAAATTTATCTAAGTATGGGAACTTAGTGAACTCAACATGAGATACCAACTTTGCACCTTAATAAATTTTTCTACACATCATATCCAAACCTAAAATTTAAACCACATGATCACCTATCATAGTGGAATCCATCCATGTTCAAACCACTCTTGATACCTTCACAAGTGTGAAATATGATGTCATCAATCTACTCACTTAGATTGAATTGCTAGGATGACTACAAGAACCTAGTCATACATATGACTACTCTAATTAATTATTTTCAATTCCATAAGTTCCCCAAGTACTCATAATAATCCATAATATATTTTCAACATGACCTCACCATAAATAACATCCACCATCTACCTAGCCAAGTCAAACATTGAAGAACCATGTAAGAACATTGAAGCACAATGAAGCACACTTTGTCATTATCATTATAGCACACACGACACCTCATCAGCATCCTTGGTCACCTTGGAGAAATCATTGATAAACGTCAAACATCTCCATGCATACCTTTCCAGTACTACTCACTTGTTCTTAGAGCTAATGAACCACTTGATTAGATCCCCCTAAGCACTTGACTTAATGACTACTAGGCAAACGAATTACACCTAATTTTGTCTTAAATTTTCAAATGATGTCTTTAGAAGTGGTTTGGTTACAATATCTAAAATCTAATCCTTAGTAGATACATACTTAGGTTCAACATTTTGTTCACTTACCTATTCTCTTAGGAAATGATACCTGATGGGAATTTTCTTAGTCCTTGAGTGCATAACTAGGTTATTTGATACACTCATAACACTTATATTGTCACAAAAGATAAGACTAGGACTATCATACTCCACTTTTTAGTCCTTTAAGGTCTACCTCATCCATAAGACTAGAGTAAAACATTAATTGACTATAGTGTACTCAACCTCACAAGTAGATAATTTCATTAAAGATTGCTTCTTGATTATCCATGATACTAGGCACTCTCTTAAGAATAAAGTTCCTCAACTAGTTTTCTTCCTATCATATAAACTCCCTACCCAGTCTACATCTATATAGTCTATTAAGTTAAAATCCTTGATCCTTGGATATAATAACCCAAACTCTATAGGCCCCTTGAGATACCTAAGTATCCTTTTGACCACTTGTAAATTATTTTCCTTTAGATCTTC
This sequence comes from Torreya grandis, assembly GCA_037957365.1. NCBI lineage: Eukaryota > Viridiplantae > Streptophyta > Pinopsida > Cupressales > Taxaceae > Torreya > Torreya grandis. The sequence goes on from JARHVA010005925.1 coordinate 411,003, forward strand.
TTGAAATATTCCCACAAGACCTACTACTTGCATGATGTTAGGTCTAGAGGAAATAGTGTATAGTAAACTTCCAATCATTGACTTGTATGATGTTTGATTGACCTTTGTAGATTCATCTTCCTTACTTAACTTATACCCTATGATCATAGTTATGCTAACTACCTTGCAATCTTCCATCTCAAATTTCTTCAAAATATCTCTTATATACTTAGTTTTTGAAATGAATATATTTCTTTCTAATTGAGTGATTTGTAACCCAAGGAAGAATTATAGTTTTTCTATCATGGAAATCTCACACTCTTTCATTACATTTTTAAAGGCCTTAGTCATACTCTCACTATTTCCACCAAATATGATGTCATCCACATAGATAAACACTATCAACTAATGATAATTTTATGTATTAATGTATAGATTAATTTTTGTAACTCCTATTTTGAATCCTTGGTCTAATAGATACATATCAAATATATCATACCAAGATCTAGTATCTTAATGTAGATGATAAATAGATTTTTATATCTACATACATAGTCATTTTTACCTAATAATGAGAAACCTTCAGGTTTCTCTATGTACACCTCCTCTTCTAAGCTTCCATTTTAAAAAGTTTATTTGACATCCATTTGATACACCTTAAACCATACATATGATAAAAATAATTTGATAGCCTCCAATCTTGCTACTAGAGCAAAGGTCTCCTCAAAATCTACCCATTATACTTATGCATACCCCTTGCATACCAATTTATCCTTGTTTTTAGTGACTTCTACATCTTTATTCAACTTGTTCTTAAACATCCATTTTATGCCAATGACATTCTTATCTTTAGGCCTAGGAACTAGTTCCCAAGTCTCATTCTTTTCTATTTGGTCTAGATTATCATTCATAGAACCTGTCCAAAACTTGTATTTTTTTCTTATACAAAGTTCTTAGGTTCAATTTTAAATAATAGAAAAACATTCACTTGATTTATCTTACTTACCAGCTTTTGCCTTATTTGCATACTCGTATCCTTATTGCCAATGATTTGTGATTCAAGATGGTTTCTATAAATCTATCTTGAAGTAACTTTTGAATCTTGCCTTTCCTCATCATATTATTCTTCCTCATCTATCTCTATCATTTTTTCTTCATTATTTAACTCTAAATTCTCTGATACATCCTTTGACTGAGAGTGTGACTTATTAGAACTAGTTTCATCAATATTCACATTGGCACTTTCCACTATATTTTACCTCTTATTATATCATATATAGGTTGAGCTTACTGATGAGTATCCCAAGAATAATCCTTCATCAGACCTTGAATCAAAATTACCTAAGTATTCCTCATATTTTTTGATGAAGCATTTGCTTCCAAACACTCTAAAGTGTTCCACATTAACAAGTCTACTTTTCCACAGTTCATAAGGGGTCATGTTTCCATTAATCCCTATATATAATCAATTTAAAATTAGACTATAGTGTTCACTACCTCTCTCTAGTATCCATCAGATAATCTTGACCCATTTATCATAGTCCTTACCATATTTTTAACTATTTTATTCTTTCTTTCCACTACCCCATTATGTGGAGGTGTCCTAACTGATGAGAACTATCTCCTTATCCCATGAACCTCACATAAGTCATCAAATTCATTGGACCAAAACTCTCCTCCTCTATTAGATCTTAGGCATTTGATCTTTAAATTCTTTTCTTTCTCAACTAGAGCCTTGAAATCCTTGAACTTATCACAAGCTTCTAAATTTTATTTTGAAAATGCTACCCAAGTCATTCTTGTGTATTTATATATGAGTAAAATGAAAGTTATATCCCTAAATGTTTTGGATTATTGTAGGTCCATAGAAATCATTGTGTATTAACTCTAAAGTTTTTGTAGTAGAATAATCCTTAGACTTGAACCTTATTCTAGTTTGCTTACCATTTTGATATGCCCTTCAAAGTGTGTTTGTAGGTTTGGTGATCTTAGGCATATTCTTCACATACTTCTTAGAGATTATCTTGACCAAATCATTAAGGTTTATGTGGCCCAACCTTATATGCCATATTCAAAATTCATCCATATTTCTCATAAATCATCTCTCTTTTTGGATCTCATTCAAGACATACAAATTGTTCGTAGTCCTCTTAGTATTGACAATTAGCCTTTTTGATTTGGCTCTTCTTATATCACACCCTTTGTCATGAAAGGTTAGTGTGTATCCTTGGTTACACATTTGACTTACACTAATAAAGGTATGTTTCAATCCTTCTACATACAACACATTATCTATCTTGGTATTCCCATTGTCCGAACTTAAGATACCTTTGCCAACAATATTTGTAGTTGTATTATCTCCAAATCTCATTGTCCCTGAAATAGTCTTATTTAGTGAAATGAGCTTGATTTTATCCTCTATCATGTGACTTGAGAAACCCCTATCTATATACCAATTCATGCCCTCATATTAGATGTGAAAGGTAGTCTGAGATATCATAGATTATTCTCTTTTAATATTTTGCTTCTCCTTCACTTTATCCACAAAATCTAACTTCTTGATCCACTTCTCAGTGGTATGACTATGTACCTTTTTATTTTGATTGATCTTATTAATATTCTTTATCTTAAAATCCCTTGTAATATGTCATCTCTGATCAAAATTGTAGCACATAATTCTTCTTCTACTATTGAAATGAGCATTCATCCTATTCCTCCATGAGAAATTGATTCTAGCATGATTTTTACAATCCATAGAATTATATCCATATTGATTGAATGAGAAATAGTATCCATTAAAATAATTCACATACCTTATCTATTTGATGTTGAATGATGCACCTCTACCTCTTTTTCCTCTTGAAGGAGTCAAATTATTCTTGAATTTTTAATGATCAATTTAATTCTCATATTTTAGAGTTTCTACATAGATATTACTTTGTCAGTATCATCACCTCTTGATGGTCCATTACACTTTGAGGTCTGGCTCTCCTTGTTTTCTTTTTATTCTTGTTTAAACCCAAAACCTATGTTTTCATGTGAATACATCTGGCTATTCAAAATATCACCAAGGACTTTAGTGTTATTTTCAAATATCTGATTTGTCTTTAATTTGATTCTTGCCTGATCTAATTCTCCCTTTAAAAACTCCATTTATATTCTAAACTTGGTGTATTATTCCTCCTTGGTTTTAAGACTTTTAGTGACAATCTCAATTTGAGTTTCCAACTATTTAATGTTCTCATCATGTTCATTGGTGTGGTTACTTAGTATCTCTTCAAAGAGATTGATTTTTTCCTCATAAATCTTAACCAATGATCTTAGTTTTTGATTATTCCTTCTTTATAACTTCAACTCTTCTAGAGAACTGACCAACTCTACCTCAAGGTTCACTTTAACCTCTTCATCTGATTCTTAATCTTTTATAAGACTTTTAAATTTTGAATAACCTTAATTATCTATTTATATGGTCATGAATAAAGTTTCATTATTATCATGATCATTACCATCATCATCACTATAATATATACTTGTGTCACTTATATCAAATAAGCTACTATCTTCTTTGGTAAATAAACTTATCTTATTCTTGAATGACCCTTTCTTACCTTCATACTTTATAAAATTATTTTTTCTCTTGTCAATATTTTATAACTTTTTATCTTCACCATGATGTTAATCATGCCCTCCATCATGCTCATTCTTATCCTTATTAGGACACTTAGATGTAAAGTGACCAATCTTACCATTATTAAAACACTTAAATGGCAACTTGTCTTATACTTACCTGATCTTTTCCTTATTTTTATGACAAACATGGATTCTATATTATCTACATCAATATTTATATCAACATCATCCTTGTCCTTTTTTACCTTGTGACTTTTTCTCAACTTCAAATACAACTTCATTATTGGAAGGTCTTCCATCACTTATTCTCATTTCATCGGCAGTTAGGATGACATGAAGTTCATCCATATATACTATGTTGAGATCTTTGATCTCCTCCATAACATAGAATTTTGAATCAAACTTGGATGTCAAGGATCTTAACACCTTTTATACTACTATTTATTGTTCCAAATTCTCTCCTATTATGACATTTACCACTTCATCTACTCTTAATACATAACATACAATGTTTTCATCCTCCATTTTTTTAACCTGACTTTGGTGTCTTCTTCATACATGGTTTGTAACTTCTACCAAATTCCTTTGGTTGTATAAAAATGCATGACCTTTAAAATTTTTTCCTCTGACCTACCACATATGATGGAATTCATTTTTATAGAGTTATTTTCACATTCCTTCTTTCTTATTGCATCATTTGGTGGTGTAGGAGGTGGAGTGAATTCATTAAAAACATATTTCCATATGTTATACCCTAAGGATGTTAGATAGGTATTAATTATAATTCTCCAAAATGCATAGTTATTCCCATTCAAGAGAAGGGCCTTATTGGTTAAGAAACCACCTTGTACTTGATGACTATACATGTTTGTGCTTCTAAGATCTCCTTTAAGTTACTAGGCCTATTTTAAATAACTATGCTCTGATACCAATTTTTGAAAGCAAATAACTAGGGAGAGTGAATCAATGTTTAAAAAATTTATTTCAGTTATAATTTAACATTATTGAACCATAAAAGTAACATAGTGATATATCAATGCATAAAGAAACATTCACATGAGCATGAAATAAGAAAACATATATATGAGTGGGAAACCCTCAAGGGGGAAAATACCCACTATGATATTTGAAAATGGACTATTTTATTATGAAAAAAATATCAAACAAAGTTTATCACCAACTCAAATTGGAGTACCAACCCCAATAAAGTCAAGTAGCCACTTGACTAGGCTTTTATAAATACCTAATTTCAAGGAAGCACCAAATACCTACGTAGCTCAACACCAACTCAACCACCTCATGAATTTTTATCACATTCACACCTATGATATTTTTTTATGGTTTATAACTCATTTCAAGACCTCTTTATACTCAACCATGCAATATTTTAGTCACTTATTTTGCATATATTTAAATAGGCCTAAACTTCCTTGTATATATACTAGTCTCATGGTCACACACCACTTGGTTAGTCACACAACTTCAATATCATAGATAAGAAATTAAATAGGTCTTATTAAATCTTATGAACATGTTTCAATAACAATTTTAACCCCTTTTTGTATTCCATAACTCAATTAGGCCTTACTTCTCCTTTACATCTCATGAAGATGTAATTATATTAGGTCTGTCCTCTTAGTGCTAAAAATTGATCTTATTAGGACTAGATGACATTTAAAAAAATAAAAACCCATTAAAACACTTATAAAATGAAATATAATTATCTCATACATGCTTTATTACACTTGTATCCTTCATTCATACCATGAAATCTCATTTAGGACAAACTACTCTATTAGGCCTGTGTACCTAAAAAATATGTCTTCTAATAATAAATATTAAACACCCTTAAACTAATAAAATATGAATCATGTATAAATATTATCCATGACCTCAAGTACATCACCAAATTCTTGGAACACCTTCAATCAGGTGATAAAGGCTCAAGAACATCTCTGTAACTTGCTTACTCAAAACTACCAATTTACCTCAAAAACCAGCCATGATGAATTAGACCTGCAATGCCTATGTAGACACTTGTCATAAATCTTAATGCATAAAAATATAGATATAAATATCATCCTTAGATATAAAATTCATATGGTCTAATGGCAAATATTGGTCTTACAAACCAATTTCTTGACCTTAGATAAGCCATTTTGTGAGTAACTTTTTCACCACATACACTGATATTCAAAGCTTATCAATGAATTATAATGACTTATAAGTCATAAATAAATTATTAATGCACTTTATTTAATCAATATATCATGCATAGACCCTTAAATCCATCTCTTCATCTCTACCTGAGTTGTACACCATTCACACCATTAGGTCTATCTATGACTGGTTTACTTGGATAGCCAAAATAGAAAACTTGAAGGCTAGAACCTATCCAAAAATAATCATGGAAATAAAATAAGTATCTAGATTATTCTCCCATCCATTTTCTCTTTTTTACCAATACAACTTTGGAGAGCTACAATCATTTCTCGATAAATAAACATGTATCTATGTATTTTATCTCTTAACTAACTAACCACCACTACTTGCAGGGACTTTGGAGAATTTAATACATGATATAGTTTATTATATAGGAATTTTAATCCATATTGAGCTATTTTGAAAAAAAAATCATATTGTGTCCTTATTAGGTTTTTAGGGAGGTTTAACATAGGGTTTGGTGTTAACAATTATTCATAAAGGATTGCCACTTTAATCTAAAAATAATGCCTGGAGATCTTAACTAGGGACCTTCCCCATATATCCTTAATATCTAAAACTCCCATTCAGAGGTTGCACATTCCAAAGGATGTTTGAAAGTGTTTCTTGGGTTTGAGACCTCATTATGTGTTTTGAGAAGGCCTAAAATAGTGATTCAAGTATTTTTACTTAAAATATTAACCTAAAATTTTGTTATCATACCTAAAACAAATTACCTCACCTTTGTACATGATCTCATGTGCATACTTTCCTTGAAATATAATCTTCATAACTTATTAGGCCAGGCATGGTCTAAAAGAGGTCTCAGTGTAGACTTAGACTAAAGGTCCTTCCCCTATATGCTCAACCTAAAACTCTCATGAATGCTTCTGTACCTTACTTACATGTTCAAAAAATGAAATAAAACCTTCACATGCCTATGTTCATTCATTTTTCCATACACATACCTCTTCATGTCATGAATAGGCTTTATATGCACTTAACATCAATGACTTGTACCTTTCATGCAAGCATAAGACATTAGTTGCCTTCAAATTATCTCTTTATATTTCTCTTATGAAAAACATATTCTATGCACCTTATCACAACACACACTACTAACTTTAATCGATCACCATTGACATCAACCTTCACAAGATGCATCTTTGACATCAATGCTAATACTCAATAAAAAGCATTTTCTAAGAATGCTTAGATTCCTAGGTATAAGGGATTCAAGACAGAGAATGACGGTCTTTTATGGTAAAATAGTAGGATGTATGTACCTGATAGAGAGAATATAAGGATCATATTGCTAAAGGAATTCCATAATGACCCATATTCAAGACATCTAGGAGTAACCAAGCTCATTGATGAACTTATACCACTCTATTTCTAGAAAGAGATCAATAAAGATGCAACAGATTTTGTGTCTCATTGTTTGGAATGTTAACATGTGAAATATATTTGATGAATATGTGTAATTAATTTTTTTTTTAAATATTTATATATTCTTATTAAACATAGTGGGGTTTTTACACTATGAGTTGTTCCCCTATAGAAACACAAAATGTAGACTTATATTACATACTTGGTGTTCACAAATTCTCTATCTCTTCACCTATGACTTAAAAAATGTGACCTCAAAGCTTATGGATAGTTTTTAGTAAGGATGAGAGCAAAATAAAATGTATTCAAAATCCCATATACCCTTCACTATAAGTTTTTAGGTACAAATGTTGACCTATAAGTCTAAAAACCTATAGGTCAACATTACTTTTTTGGCTTTACATTGAAATCATGCCCTAAGATTTCCCACATGATGATCAGTTGGAGAAAGGTCTAAATAAGATATTAAGGATATTTGATCTTATTATAAGTTGAATATTGAGTAAAATCATTCAAAAGTATAGATAAAACATCATTTCTTCATGTCATAGTCCTGTAGGTTTTCTCTTGAGGATTGTACCTTTGGGTTGGTATAAGAAGAGCACTTTGGGAATATTAGTGGGTTTGGAGAAGCATGAAATAGATGACAGATACTACCAAAAGTGTGTCTCAAGTGTTTTGAATCCCTTCACAATCCCCAAAACCTTTTAATGATGTCCATCTGACCCTCAACCTATAACTTCATACTTTATATACCTATACTTTCAAAGTATAAATATAGAAATAACTTTTTTAAAATTAATTACACATTTATAAAATAGATTTCACCATGAGAATCTAGTTGAATTCCTTTGAACCTCTTTAACTCCATTAAGATAGTCATATTTCATAATCATAAAATCTTTTCTTCTATCTATCCATGCCTATTTATAGGTGAATATTTGGGAGAATTGATGAAAGTTGAGCTGGAACTTGGATTTTTCAACTATGTCATTCACATCTTAATAGTAACCAAACTTGATTGGAATTCCTTTCTCACTATCCTATAAAATTTCACTAACCTTTCATGGAATTTTACAATATTTTAGTCTTACCTTCATACACAAGCTTGTATATGAGGGTCTAGGCCTATAGGTGTATTATACAGTCCTTTTAAAGTTTTCAGTTTGGGAGGCAAGACCCACTATAAGGTGAAAATGGTTTGATGTGATCATTATTAACCAGACAATTTAGGGAGACCTCCTATGGACTGGTCCTCTCTACTTAAGACCACCTATTGGGACCTAAACATCCTCCACCTAGATATCTAATAAGGTACTACATATGACTAGTTGAATCAAGCTTCTTAATGGATAAAATGAAACCTAGGAATCCTCAAAAACCTTAAACTATATTAAAAGGCTCATGAATTATTTTGGATCCAGTTTGTGGGTGTTGGTCATGAGGGCCATGTGAAATTTTTTTTATTTTGAAATAATAATTCCTACATATTCTTAAATCATCCCTGTAACCTGAATAAGGCATCATTAATATTCTTATAACCTTGAGATTGGTTTCCATGAGATTACGATGAGTCATGCTTGAAAATTTTCTCATTCTTTCACATGGTGGGCATTGAGGAGTCTTGAAGGGGATCTAATATGACCCATTAGTGACCATTTATAATATGTTAGGAACATGGGTGGAGCATATAAACTCTTAATTGATAATCCTTATGCTATGTTCCTTCATGAAACACATAAATTCTAACACATAAACCTACAACCTTTCAACTATGGAAGATATGATGTTGATCTAGCCTTAAAAGTGTCATGAGAGCATGCCTAGAGGATTTTAGGACACTTATCAAACATCTGGAAACCTTACCCATGCTTAATTTTTCACAACAAGCTTGAATTTATCTTAATTTTACCTATAATTGAGCTTATGGGGTTTGCAAAGGGTTTAATACTACCTGGAGGTCTTAATGATTGTTCATAAATCTTAGGGATTTGATCTACAAACTAATACCACTAATTTCAATCCCACTAAGGACTCTACCTTTGACCAATACCTTGGGCTCTGACTCCCCTTGTCTGGACCATACCATTCACCTCAAACTAACCCTTGTTAGCTCACCAAGAGCTTGATGGAGATTATATTGCATTTTATGCCTTTCTCTTTGATTTGTGAACATGGATTCTTCTTTATAATGCCTAAAAAGGATTTCCCATGAGATATTTAATCTCTTATAACCCTAACCTAACCATAAAAGTCCTAAAATCACCTTAAAAATATCTTTTCTCTACATTTTCTTATGTTTTAGATCTTGATAACCCATTAGATATCAAAAGGAGGGAAATAAGAGATTAAATAAATTTTAACATTAGATGGTATAGATGGAAGGAATCTAAAAAGTCACTTTTCAAGCATGTGGGGACATTTTATAGTGGATGAAGGATGTTTTGACACCTTAAAAGATGCTTTTTACATATAAGACCACCTTGTAATGACTTGTAATGACCATAAGACCTTTTGGGAACATTTTACTCTTGGTGGTGGTTGAATGATGTCTTAGGGGATATATTAATCTTATGCACATGTTTTGAACACCCCTTGAAGGTAATACATACATGACATAAAATGTAATAACAAAGGAAGTATTTAACTTAACATTTGATTAAAAAAAACCTTAAAATATGATAAAGGATTCAAATAAAATTACCCTTCTTCCCTCATATTAGCTCCAATATCCTTGATTTTACCACATTATTTAGTTTTTTGACATGCTTAAATGGATACATAACTGGCCATGGGATATAACATCATGGGTCATCCTATTTTAAGTGATTTTAGACCATGAAGGTCACACTATGACTTGGTGTAGACCTCTAGACATAGTCAACACAAATGAAACCTTGACATAAGTTCAAAAAGGGTGAAATGGTGACTACTACAACACATTTTTTACATAATCACACTCCATGAACATTCTACCTATGAAAATAATAATAATAATCAATCCTCTCTTAGACTATCATAAAAAGGAAAAAATGATTCTTTTGATTCTAAAGAGAGTGTTATCAGTCTGGAATTCAGTCTTGAGGTAGTGGTGTTTCAATCCTGCCTCATCTAGCTAATATAATGGGATCACCTCTAGGTGTGGATGGTCTAGTTAGTGAGGTGAACCTATATTTTTGGAGCTAGATCCCATAATGCATAATCTATGGATCTATTACTATAACCTACTAACTTGATGATGAAAAGTGATAAAGAGATGAATGAAAAAAAACCAAAACTAAGGGAGGTAATACACTAACAATGTTGTGTCCACTATATTTGACACTGCAAAATAGTTATAAACTAGCCAAGGACTAGTGATTAAGACATGTTTTATAGGAGACTCATAAGCATTAGCACTCACATGAAGGTTATGGTAGATGGATGGAACTTGAAGGTGATGGATGAGAGGTCTGATTTAAGACACTACCAACTAGATTGCACTTTAAATACAATCACTAGTACTTCCATAAATCATATGTCCTTTTTAGGATAGTTTTATAGAAACTAGTTGAGAACAAGGACCTACAAAGGAAGATAAAACTCAAAACTTATGAAAATTAACAAGTATAAAATACACTAAGACATCATAGATAATTTAAAATAGTCTTTATATTCATTCAGAGGTTTTAAAAGGTAAAATTTAGGTAGAGTTTCTTCATACCTAATTAAGGGATGCATACAATGGATTTTAAGGCTTAATAAATAGAAAAATAGAGGGAAAGGGAGGAAGAATATAGTGTGGAAGTGTGGAGAAGAAGTCATGATGATCCTAATTTACTCAATAAATTCTAACAACATGTGTAAGGGTCAATTACATGATCTTGACCTCTCTCATTAATTGCCTTGGATACATAATCATCTTGAATAAGAGTATGGCATAGGAAATGATATATTAGAGGATATTTCAATTTTTTTTGACCCCATTCAAAGTTTTATCATGCCAATCTAGTCAACTACCTCTCCTTTTTATAGTTACAAAGGTATAAATGTCATATGTCTTGGCCTCCATGAAGCATTAAGTAACCTACCTTTCTCTTAGATATCAATAAGGATTGAAAAACTACCCCATCCTCCATAATGGGTATGAAAAATGCCTGATCACCTCTATGATACATTTACAAGGCTGTTTATCACTCTATATTTACTCTCTTAGCATCCCTCCATGCCAATAAATGTCTCTCTTAGTTGACCAAATAGGCCTACTAGGCAACTAGGCACAGTCACTTAGTGCTAACTAATTAGATGGCCATGAGGCTTGCATAGAATATTAATAATAGGTGAGTGATCATTTTTTATTTATAATATATAATCTCACACCATGACATATGACTTTTAAATAGTGCACACTTGCAACTCGTACTCATTTAGGTGACTAGGCCACCTCTCACTAGCACTTCTAATTACCTCATTAGTCCAGGCCTATAGCAACATTTTTAAGAGGAAATGAGAGTATTTTATGATATGATACACTTCATACTATCTTATTGAATGGTATGCAAGTATTCATCTAGTTATGTACTTTGGATTTATCATTAAATCTTGAAAAAATAGGGTTCTTATACATACACATAATTTTCCATATAAACCAATGCCATGCGTAGGAAGTTCTCAGAGTGAAAAAGGTGTTCTAGGTGTCTCCCTATCCAATTAAATGCATTTGAGTGTAGATTTATCAATATATCTTCCATCAAGTTATTAAGATTGGTTTAGGCAGGTTCAGACATGCATGATCTCTTAATGATTGTTTATATCCCTAAGGGATTGAACTACAAAAATAATGCTAATAAAAACAATTATACAACCATTTTCAACTCTCCCTAGTAGTTTAGATCCCCATGTACCTGATCCTTGGTGCTCCAACATGAAGAAATTTGCTCTTCAAGCCAAAATCCTACATTTCAAGAGGTTGAGAGAAGAAAACTTGCATGAAAAGGAGGAAAAACATATGTTTTGAGTTAGAAACACCCAAAGAGGTCTATTACATGTTTCAAAAAATATTTTTATTATTTGTCTTCTTTTTCCATTCCTATAAGTGTCTACATACCCATCACACCTATGCCTAGGGTTTATTTGTCTCATATCATAATTAACCCTACATGAATATAAGTGAATTTTATTTACTCGTAAATATCTAAAACCTCATGGATACATATTTTAAATTTTTAAATCATGTACCTAAGCTTAAAAACCTAAAAACACTCTCAAATAGGCAATTTTCTCTCAAATTCCATGTCTAGGCATGTGCATGCCTATATAGGCCTAATAGGTCTAATTAGGCCATTAAAATCTTCCTTGTCTCAAAGGAATAAAACCAAAAATATGAATTATTTAATTTTTATTGTAAATGACAAGGTCTCTTCTCATACTTTCAATTATCCTCTACTATTTTCTAACCTGTAGTCAGAGACTTATCTTCTAATGATTTGCATGTAGATGCCTAGTTGGGTCTACTAAGACCAGCTAATCTATTAGGATCCTCATACCTCATAGGAAAAAATTCATTCAATGAATGAACATTATCCTTTTAAAATAAGTATATATTTATATTAACACTTTTTTCTTCCTCGTCCATGCATATCTCTTTACATACTTTCATTCCTCATTGCCCTACCTGTAATCAGTAATCTTATGTTTCACAGTTGTGTGAGAGGTTTATTACTTTATTAAAATATTGAGGTAAATTTTATCATTGAGATAATATTTCATAATATCCTCCTAATTTTATATACCTTTGAGTTTCTTTCCTGAGCCATCTTCAACTTAGCTACCTTGCCTTCTCATACTAACCTAGAAGAGGTAGTTTGTGGTCTTGACTATGTGATCCCATTTCAAAGGCAAGCTTCTTCTTATTTGATTATTAATTATTTAATTGAATTCCATTAACATTTTTATGAACCTTAATTTTTCCATATAACCCTTTGATCCTTATTAATCTCATTACACCATCAATGTTTCTTCAACTTTGTAGTCACAGTCCTATTTGTATTAAATCCTTGATTGAGTTTGTCCTCTTGGGATGAGTTGATGTTGTTGATCTTTGTTTGAACCTAATAATATCCCTCTTAGATGCTTCTTCATATGTCCCTATGAATCCTCAATTCTTTCTAGACCCCATCCCAACATCCAACACTTCATTTTATTAGTTTTTATAATAGGTCTATAGGCTCCCAAATAAGATCCTATCTCTCAAGGGCTAAAGATGAGAATGGGTTTTACAAGTATGAGGAAGTGAGGATCATGATGGAAACACTACATAATATGGATAATATATGAATATAATATATATAAAAATTCAAATATTCATCTAGTTATCCTTTGGGATTCTTTGGACATCTATCTAACTTCAACAAGTCTACTCTCTATCTAGACCAACACAGTTCAACTCAGTCTACATAGTCCCTTAGAGTGAAAAATAGATTACACCTAAGATTAAAAAGTGTTCACTATGTTTAGATGACTTATATGGAAATAATATTAAACTAAATTTAGTATTTCAAAAATTCATATTATTTTCTACAACCAACTTTTGGTACCAATGGTGACCTAGAGGTCTTGTTGACCTATAGGTTCACCAATCTTCTTGTGTTGACCTAAAGAAGAGGCACTATGACCCCTTTACTATTTTGTGTTAAAAAAATCATTGATATAATATTAATATATTATTTTAATGTGTTACACTTACTTTAAAGAGCTTGAGAAATGATAATACCTTCATGAGACTTGAACATGGTTACTTTGCCATGATTTCTTCCAACTACTTGACTGCATGTGGAAACTATAGGTGATCACCATTCTAAGTTTTTTGGTCCATTTATATACTAATAATTAATTATTTCATATATGTAACTAGGTTTTTAATAGTTTTGAGGCCTCAACAATAATTTTCAAGTATTGGAGATCTAAAAGTATCAAGAACCTCATTATTATCAATCTACAGATTACTCCAAAAAAAGGTTTCTTATCTCCTAATGGATAAAATATTACAAGTGAGTTTTTAAAACAATATATGGTGGATTACAAAACCTCATATATCATATATTATTTCCTTCTTATTTTCAACAAGCTTAGAAGTTAAGATATTGAGGTAAGCCTGAACCCTATCTAGATGGATGAGACACTATAAGTCCTTCACCTTCTTAGTGATTTTTTATAAATTAGGGAAAATCAATATAAGAAATAATTTTTAAAAGTTTAATAATACTAAGGTCCGCTAATCTTCCCACAATATTAGGTCCTCATTCTCTCTCCTCTATCCATACCAAATAGAAACCTAACTAGCTTTTTTGAACTACCAAAGAGTTCAATAGAGGAAAGGAATCAATTTTTGACTTGAAAATACCTCTAAATCATGGATATAGGACTGGTAATAATAAAATAATCTATTAACATTATTTAACATAATATTTTTTTGATAAACCTATATAGATTACATTAAAACCTTTTCCTTTTGTTATGAAAATGATCGATTCTACTTGAAAATTAATAGAGATGATATGCTAAGTGCACCTAAGTTTGTAAATACATATATGGAAATGTATTTATATATACATATCTTCATTCTACCTTAAACTTGTGATTTTATTTCAAAACCTTCTTTAGATTTTATAAAATGGATAATAAATCTTTCCAAAAAAGGGGTGTATTGTTAGAAATGAATATTGCCAACCATTTTGACACTTGTACAGACTAGAGGAAGAGTAACATGAATTTGAAACATAATAGGTGAATAAAATTTACCCCTTATAACTCTTGACATTATTAAACCCATTTAACTATTCCATAAGATACCTAGACAACATAAGGTCAAAAATGACATTTACCTTAGTTTTATCAAAACTACCTTAAAAATGCTAACCAAGGCTTGAAAAGACATTTTGAAGATTTTAAAAGGCACATGATGGCCAACCTCCAAAGTTATGGGACATGAAAAGTAAATATTTGAATTATATGGCCTGATATTTGGCTTAGGAGGCCAAATTATCAACATTCTTAGTGACTCACAGGGGTTGACTAGCCTTCAGGTCAAGAGGACTGCCTATCTCATTATTTTGGGCACAAGATTCACACATGACAACATGACTTGAGATGACTCCTCTGCCTAAGATTGAAAAAAAAACCTAGCTCCTTTAAAACTTTTAAGGAGTCCAACATCCTCACCCCAAACATAGAGATAACACACACACAAGTAGGAAGAAAACACACATGTGATGACATATACTTATTAGGAACCATGTAATCAAGAAAATAAATAATTATATACAACTAACCTAAACTTTTCTTCTCCCTCCTCGGTTAAAGGGAAAGTTTCTTATAACCTTCACTCCATGGGATGAAGAATGGAATGAGGTAGGTAACCTCTTAGAATTTGATCTCATTGTCTTCATCATTTCCTTGAATGCCACTCCTATCATCATGCTTTCAAGGGAGGTGAAAATTTCACACCAATATCCTATGAAAATATATTCTTATTTATTTTTAATTTTCACCTCAAAATGATGTATATATTTGGTAGTGTGAGATTTTTCCAATCTGACTATATATTGGTTGATAGGGGAAATAACCTCAACCTTTGCTTTAGTTGGCTCCTCAAAAACAATATTTTCCTCATGTTGGAAGGTAAAATAATCACCATACCTTTATGGACATTGAAATTTAAAATCCTTATGATGATCTTCAAGACCTATTAGATCACTAAGAACCTTAATTTATTCCTCAACAACTTCATCTTTTTCCATTTGAGGTACTTGCCTACCAAGCTCTTCAAGCTCCTTGATCATGTAAAAATAGGACTACCTAATGTTATTAGGACCTTAGATCTACTCTTGAGACTCAACATGACCAACTGCCATATTATTTTCATTAAGACTCTTTTTAAGCTCTTGACCATGCTCATTATATAAGTTGATAATTTTAGCATTCTCTTGATGAGGTGGATATGTATCCTATAGACTTGAAAAAAAAATACTCAAAGTCTTCCCAAAATATAATCTCCTCATGATCAATAAAAAATATGTGAACCTTATTTTCACTCTTACCATTTACTCATGGAGTAGCATATTGATCAATTATATCTAAGTCTCTAATACGATCATGATAAGGCTCATGTTTTGATGCAACTTGATCCTCCACATCACTTAATGTGTTATTAGATTCAATAATTGGTTCATGAGGGACGTTTCCATGATTGACTTCTAGAATAGAAGTTATTTATGTTTCATCCACTTTAAGGTCATGCCATTTTGGTTACTCAATGTCATCAAGCTTCACTTTTGGATCAAACTCTAATCAGTTGGGGTGAAGAGGAGTATAAATAGTTGTATCCTCATCATATGTGCTTGAATCATCTTTTTCAAGGTGTTTTAAAAACTCACTTACATCTATAACATAATCAAGATCCTAAAGGACTACCAGATCATCAATGTTCCTCATCAAATTCCATCTCACATCTAAATGCTCTAATTTTGATGTCAATGCAAATAACTTCTCTTCATATAAATAAAGGGTGGGAGGGCAAGAGGTCAGATAAGATTTAACTTGAGCTCTTTGAATATCATCTTCTCTTGCATCATTAAAAGTTGACTTATGTTTCTCCTCACCAATGGGTATCCCAATGAAAATATTTTCCTTAAAATCATTTGAATCACCTTCATCATCTAAAATTATATCTATAATTTTCTTATTTACCTCCTAAAGGATAGTTTACTTTTCATTTTGATTCTCCTCATTTGTTCTCCAAATCACAGGTCCTCCCTTAAATAGGGAAATGGTGGGAGGGAAAGAATATCCAACTTGAGGAGTTAGAACATAAGGACTTATATGCTATTATTTAGTTAGTTTAGGGGATGAAGGTACACTATAAAATATTGGTAAATTCTTAGGATTAGTACTCACAAATTATTTCTCTTTGCATACCTATACATCCATAGATAACTTGAGTTTAAGGAAGAGGTGAGGGGATTAAAAACCTTATAATATCATTGTCATGAATTTTGTAACCTTCCTCTCTTATTAGTTTGGGTTTGGAATGGGAGTAGTGGTACAATTATATTTACATGGGGAAGAAAGAGTTTGAAACTCATAAGATTAGTTTCATTGAGTTTGTTGCTCATTCAAGGCCAATATCTCACTAGTAATGATTTGATTCATGCTTTTTAACTCATCCAACTCATCAGATAAAGTAGGTGTAGCTTGAAAGGGTGGTTGGGGAGGGAAAGAGGAATACTAATTATAATATGAAGGCTACAAAGGGGGTTTATAGGTCTCACAAGGAGGGTAAGTGTGATGTCATTAGTAGTAAAGAGGGCGATAAGGTTCAAAAGGCTATTAAGGTATGTGGTTAGGCTGCTAAGGGGGATGGTAAAGAGTACCATAGGGATGATAATGAAGTTTATAACATACATATCATCCATATCAATCCATAAAATTTCATGAGGAAAGTAAATAATAAAAAAATTATCAACAACAGTTGTTCTTACCATTGGCATGAGATTTGAAGTGTTAATCTTCTACCAGAATGCTTGTAGTTCTTTAAGGTTACCAAATGAGGATAGTGTATGCTCAAAGATACTTGAATTTTTTTCCCACAAAGAATGCTAAAAAATATTATCATTCTATATTACACCCTTTAGGTAGTGGTGTTTCAAGCCTACCTCATCTAACTGATATAATGGGATCACCTTTAGGTGTGGCTGGCCTAGTTAGTGAGGTGAACATCTAGTTTTGGGGCTAGATCCCTTGATGCATCATATATGGATCAATTCCAAAAAACTACTAAATTTTTAATGAAAATTTATAAATATATACATGAAACAAAACCTAAGCTAAGGGAAGTGATGCACCAATAATGTTGTGTCCACTCTATTTGACCTTCAAAACACTTATGAACCAGTCAAGGATTAATGACTAAGAAATGTTATCCAAGAGACTCCTAAGAATTATTAATTAATTAAGGTTATTTTATATGTATTAAAATTTAAGGTTATGGATGAGAAGGTTGATTCAAGACACTACCAACCATATTTCACTTTATATACAATCACTAGCACTTCTAGTAACTAGGTGAGAACAAAGACCTATAAAGGAAGATAGAACTCAACATTTATGAAAATAAACAAGTATGAAAAACATTAATATATAAAATATAATTTTTAATAGTCATTATATTCATTCAAAGGTTTTATAAGGTAGACTTTGGGTAGAGTTTATTCGTACCTAGCTAAGGTTTCCATACAATGGATTTTAAGCCTCAATTTATAAAACAATAAAGGGAAAGGGAAAAATAATCTAGCATGGAAGTGTGGAGAAGAGGCCATGATGATACCCATTTACTTAAAAAATTGTTAAAATTTTCAAAAGGATCCGTTATAGCTCCTTGACCTTTCCCATGCTCTGCCTTGGCTGCATAGTGGTCGTGAATGAGAGTATGGTGTAGGAAATGATCTAGTGGAGGCTCCTTAAGTTTTGGTTGATACCATTAAAAGTTTGAACATGAAAAAAATTTCAATTAACTCTAATTTTTATATTTACAAAGGTATAAATGTGGTCCATCTTGGCCTTCATGAAGCATTATGTAGCCTATCTTTCTCCTGCATATCAATAAGGCTTGAAAAACTACCCAATCCTCTATAATGGATATGAAATGTAAGTACTCACCTATATTAAGAAGTTAAAATGATGTTTATGACCCTAAATTGACTCTCTTATAATCCCTCCACATCAATAGACATCTCCTTTAGTTAACCAAATAGGCATACTAAGCAACTAGGCTTAGTCCCTCAGTGCTAACTACTTGGGTGGACATGAAACTTGTATATAACCTTAATAATAGGTTATTTATAATGTTTTATGTCTAATAAAAAATCTCAAACCATGGAATATCCCTTTAAAATAGTCTACCTCTACAACTCTTGCTCATTTAGGTGACTAGCTCACCTCTCACTAGCACATCTAGATTACCTCATTAGTCTAAGCCTGTACAAAATTTTTCAAGAGGAAATAAGAGTATTTTATGATCTAATAAGTTGTAATATAATTCATAATATATTATTTAATGGTATGTAACTATTCATCTATTTCTATACCTTGGAATTATCACTAAATATTTTAAAAAATAGGATTTTGGTACATCTATATAGTTGTCCATACAAACCAATGCCATGAGTAGAATCTTCTTAGAGTGAAAAAAGTTTTTCAGGTGTCTCCATTTCATTTTAATTCATTTTAGTGAAAATTTATCAATATCTTTTCCATTAGGTGATTAGGACTGGTTTACATAGGTTTAAACATGCATGATCTCTTGATGATTATTCATATCCCAAAAGGCTTGAAATATAAAAATAATTCAAATAAAATAAAGTATACAAACTTCCTCAACTCTCCCTAGTATTTTATATCCCCATGCACCTACTCCTTGGTGTTCTAATGTGAATAAACTTGCTCTTCGATAAAAAATCGTGCATTCTGAGAGGTTGAGAAAAGAAAACTTGCATGAAAAGGAGATAAATGTCTATTTTTGGTTATAAAAACCCTATGATATCTATGAAATATTTATAAACATATTTTCATTATTTTTATTCTTTTCCCACTCCTCTAGTTTGTAGACCTCTCACACCTATGCCTAGGGTTTGTTTTATTCATTAATAGTTGACCCTATGGGAATATAAGTGAATTTTATTACCTCTTCAATATTCCAAACCTAATGGATCCATATTTTAATGTTTTCACTTAGATCACTAATATTTTAATTCTCAAAACACTCTCAAACATGTAATTTGCCCTCAAATTCCATGTTTAGGCTTGTACATGCCTATTTAGGCCTAATAGGTCTAATTAATCCATTAGGCTCTTCTTGGTATAAAATAATTGAAACCACCATTATGAATTATCAAATTTTTATTATAAATGAATAGGTATCTTATCATATCTTCACTTATTCTCTAATGTTTTCCAACCTATAGTCACAACCCCATCTTCTCGTGATTGGTACATACATGCCCAATTGGGTCTACTAGGACCAACTAGTTTATTAGGATCCTCATTAATTATAAAAACAAAATAATTAAATTAATGGACATGATCCTTTTATAATAATTATTTAGTTATTTTTACACCTCTTTCTTTCTCATCCATGCATATCTATTTACACACTTTCATTCCTAATAACCCTACCTGTAAGTGGTAGTCCTATTTTTATTAGATATGTGAGAGGTATCTTCCTCTATTAGTGTATTGAGATACATTTTATGATGAATAAAATATTTCATAATATCCTCTTACTTATATATACCTTTGAGTTTCTTTCCCAAGACATCTTCCATTCAACTACCTTGCTTTATCATGTTGACCTGTAGGAGGTAATTTGTGGTCTTGACTATGTGATCCTATTTGAGAGGTGATATTATTATTATTTGATGCTTAATTATTTCCTTGAATTAAATTATAATTTTTATTATCATTAATTATTCCCTATAAGCCTATTAACCTTCTTAATCTCAATACACCATCAATGTTTCTTTAACTATGTAGTCACAATCTTGTTTGTATTAAATCCTTGACTGAGTTTGTCCTCTTGGGATGAGTTGATGGTGTTGATATCTATTTGACCACAATATTTACATCACCCATGATTATTTATATGTCCCTATGACTCCTTAATTATTTATATACCCCATCCCAATATCCAACACTTCATTTGCTTAGTTTTCATAATAGGTCTGTAGGTGCCAAATAAAAGCCTATCTCTTAATGGATAAGGATGAAAATGGGTTTTTTGAGTATGAGGAAATGAGTAGCATGAGGTAAAAACTATAGATCATGAATAAGAGATTAATCCAATATAGATAAACATTCTTCATCTAATTATCCTTTGGGATCCCTTAGACATCTATTTAGCCTCAACAACCTACATAGTTCAACCTAGTCTACACAATCCCTTTGAGTAAAAAATAGATTACACCTGAGATTCACAAGTACTAACTATGATTATATGACCCTAATGTCATGAATATTGAATTGAATTTTGGATTTTGAAATATCATATTTTTTCTACAACCAACTTTTGGTACCAATGGTTACTTAGAGGTCTTACAGACCTAGAGAAGAGGCACTATGACCCTTTTACTATTTGGTATTCAAAAAATCTTTGAGATAAAATTAATATATTATTATAATGTGTTACACTTCAAAAAAATCTATCAATGACAACACCTTTATGAGACTTGAATAGTGTTACTTTGCCATGATTTCTTTAAATTACATGTGGAAACTATAGTGATCACCATTATAGGTTTCTTTATCCGTGAAAGTATTTATAATTAATTTATAAAGACCCTTAATTAGGTTTTTAAGAGTTTTTAGACTTCACCTACACTTTTCAACTATTGAATACCTTGAAGTATCAAGAACCTCATTGTTATCAACTTGTAGATTGCTCGAAAAGAAGGTTTGTTGTCTCCTAATGGCTCACACATACCAAGTGAGTTTGTAAAATCATGTAGTGTTTCTATAAAAACCTATTATATCCTATATAATATCCTTATTATTTACAATTACCTTAGAATTGAAGATATTATGGTAAACTTAAATCGTATCTGGATGGATGAGACACTATGAGTCCTTCATCTTCTTAGTGATTGTTCATGAAGGAGGGTGAAACAATATAGTAAATAGTACACCAAAATGGAGGAATAATAAGGTACCATCCTCTACCCAAAATATTAGGTCATCATTCTCTCTCCTCTATTTATACCAAATAGAAACCTAATTAGCTTTTTTGAGCTACCAAAGAGCTCTATGGAGGAAAGGGATTAGTTTTTTACTCTTTTTGACTTGAAACTCCATAAAAATCATGAATATGATATTTTTAGGCATAAATTAATCCATTCACATGACTTAAAATTATATTATTCTAATAAACATGTATGAACTACCTAAAAATCTTCTCTTTTTACTATGAAAACTATCCATTCTACTTGAAAACTGATAGAGATGATATGCTAAATTTTACTAAAGTTTATAAATGCATATACAAAAAAGTATTTATTTTTCCATCTCTTCCTTGTTTTTTACACTTTTAATTTAATTTATAAACCTTCTTTAGACATTGTAAAATGGATAATAAAGCTTTGCAGAAAATGGGTATAACATTAGAAATGAATACTTACACCCTTTTTAGCACTCGTATGGACAAGAGGAAGAGTAAGATGAATTTGAAACATTATATGTGACTCAAATTAATCCCATATAGCTATTAAAACTCTTGAAATCACTTGAATATGCCATAGGGTACCTAGACAACATAAGGTTAAAAATGACATTTACCTTAATTTTATCAAAACAACCTTTAAAAATGCTAACCAAGGCTTGAAAAGACCATTTAAAGAATTTTACAAGTCATATGATGGCCAACCTCTAAGCTTAGGGGACATGAAAAGTAAATTTTTAAACTATAGGGTTTGATATTTTTCTTGGTAGGACAAATTATCAATAGTGAGAAATCCATTAACATAACTAGTGACTCTCAAGAGTTGACCTACCTGTTGATCAAGAGAACTATCTATATCACACATGATAGCCATGATTAAACTAAGATGACCTCCCTATTTGGACAATAAATGATAATTATCATGATATAAATTTTCAAAGACTATAAAATACCTCACCACTCACATAAAAAGGACATAAAAATAACACCAAGACCAAACTACCTAGGAAAGGAACAAGACGGTAAAGCAATTAACTAATAAGGTAGTTGTCCAACAACACTTGGAGAAAATAAACACACTTTAACTACTATGTATAAGTAAAATCTATGATCTTCAATATCAGTACTTAAGAAACACCTAATTGACTAGGATATGAGTTCTTCACCATTAAATCTTGATAATTAGAATGCATTATGTTCCTTATAACTGGTTATAACATAGGGTCGACTCTATAGGCTATCAAGATTTGATTGCTTACCTAGTTTATCTCAGTTCTCATCTCACTTTAGCATAATATCACCTTCTTTGAAATTATTTGAAATAGATATCTTGTTAGATGACCTATTAATTGATCTTGATGAGACCATATGGTATGCATATCATCATCTCTTATTTCTTCTATCTCTCTAAACTCATTCATCCTCACTTTCATGGCATCACTCTCCATTATCTCAAGCTAATTTGTGAGTTCCAGAGTTGGAAACTCAAGTGATATGGGTAACCTTGCCTCTTTTTCATAGATAATATGGTATGGATAATGACCAATATCTATTTTGGGGGTGATCCTATATACCCATAAGGTTGTCCTTAGTTTGGTATGCCACATCCTTTGGTTGTCTTTCATAGTCTTCTTTATGATCTTGATTAAATTCTTGTTGCTAGAATCTTCTAATCCATTACCCTAAATATAGTATTTTGAGGAAGTACTGAGGTAGAAGCCATAATTTAGATCCCATTCACTTATCCTTGCACCATTGAAATATAGTGTATTATTTGATATTATTATGGAAAGGACCCCAAATTTGGTCACTAAGCTATCATAAAACCCCAAGACTGAGTTTTATTTTGTCTCTTTAAGGGCTATTGACTAGCCACCTAGTGAAATAGTAATAGTCAAGACCCATTTTTGTCCTACACTAGATGGAGGATGTATCATGCCTATAAAATATATGCCCATTTGCATGAATGGTTGTTCCGCTTGGATAGGCTTGAGGGGTAAGGTAACTGTCTTCTATTTTATAGTAAATATATAATTATTTTTACATCTCCTAACCCAAGCATGGGAGTATTTGAATATTATTGACAAAATTTAGCCTACTCTCATTATCTTTGTTGTATTCCTATCTTCAAAGTGGCCTCCTATAGACCCACCATGAAATTGATCTTATAGCTTGTCAATTTGGTTTGCCTCCACACATCTTAAAATCATCCCATCAAGATCTTTATTAAATATCACCCCATTTATCAAGACATAGGATATTTATTTAAGATTATAATACCTCATTATTATTCTATCTAAACCCATATAATGTTCTCCTATTTGGAGAAACCTTACCATGTCTTGAGTCTAGCTAGAAGAAGGTGTTGGTGTAGCTACTTGGGCATCACTATGGATTAACAAAATTGCATCTTTGTCCTCCTTAGAATCAACTTCCAAGTGCTCACATAGTCCTATACCCATAACTAGCTTGGTTACCTTCACTTCTATGTCATACTCCATACACCTAGTTACCCAACCGACTATTTTCTCACTCAAATCTTAGTTAAGAAGGAATTGTTTGACGCTAGGATGGTCCACCATGACATAGATCTTGTTTTTGGATACCATGTGCCTAAATTTTTTAAGTATTATCATTATTTTAAGAACATAATTTTGCCTCTCTTAATATTCCTTCAATGTTTGGATAAATAAATCTATGGGTTACTCAAGGCTCTCATTATTATTTTGCATTAGCATGGTAGAGATGTTGTCATTAGTTGATAAGGCATACAAGAAGAAGTATTTTAAGAAATCAAGGTTAAGGAGAGTGGGTTATTGAGAAGTATCCTACTTTATTTCTTTAAAAATCCTCTTCCATTCTATATTACAAGTAAAGTCCTTATGTTTCTTGGACATATAGGTTAGGGGTATGACCAACTTAGAAATTTGGGAATGAACCTTCTGATGAAGTTGATCTTACCTAGGAAACCTTGTATTCCATTATTATGATTGGGTAATGATAGGGATGGGATTGTACTCACCATCTCAAGGTTTATGGAGAGGCCTTCCTTAGACATAATGTGTCCTAAAAGTATATCCTCATGTATTGTAAAAATACACTTTTTAGGGTTTAAATAGACCCCATACTACTTGCACCTATCAAATATCAACCGTCGGTGTATCAAGTGGTCTTGGCCATCCTTTAATAATATGTTAATATCATTAATATATATGAGTAATATCTCATTGATTATTCCTTGAAAGGATACATCCATTTCCCTTTGGAAGGTGGATCCTACATTAGATAGCCCAAAGGCATCTTCTTGTAAGCTTAAGTGTCCTACTTAGTTTTGAAGGTAGTCATGTGTTGGTCCTCTTCCTTCACTAACATTGGTTATACCCTAAGTATTTATCAAGTAAGGAGAAATGTTGTGAACCTAAAACATTTTGAAGAATATGATCCATATATGGCATGGGGTAGTGGTCTCTAAATGACACCATATTAAGATTCTGTAAGTCCACATATAACCTTATCTCACCATTATTTTTCATTATAGGAACAAGGTTATCCACCTAGCAAGAGTGTTTGACGGGGAATATAATGTTGGACTAAATAACTTTAGTCAACTCTTTTTTCATAGTGAGATCAATTTTGGGGTTAATCATACTTTGATTTTGCCTCAAAAGTTTGGAAATTGCCTCCAATTTTATGGTATGATGAGCTAAACTAAGGTAAACCATTTAAAGTAACTTTATTTCCAAGAAAGTATCTCTAAAAGCTCCTTACATAGCTCTATGAAAAAAATCCTTTCTTCTTTAATGTTCACCTTACCTAATTCAAGTATCATATCCTTAAAAATGAAGACCTTCTCATAATGTTATTCTTTGGTTGACATATTAACCTTATCTCTTCTCAAATGATCATATTAATTGAAGATGTTATCAAGGGTCACTAATTTATTTGGAAGATTTTTGGTTTTCAAATAAAAAATTTAGTCACCAAATTATTGTTGAATTTTACCATTATTTCTTGAGCATAATTCTACCTCTTCTTATAAGAAACATGTTATCTATCTATAACTATTTAAGACATACCAACTAAAATAATTATTAGGTACTAATGGTCTATAAACATGGTGAAATGGTGTATGACTAAGAATTATTTTTTTATATGTGAGAAAAAATTTGAAGTAAACCTAGTATTATTTTTAAGGGTTGATCACATATCAAGATCATGTTCAAGATACAAGAAAAGCACCATGTTTGAGCTCTATGTACTAAGAAGCATACAATGTATCTTGAGTAGTTTGGTCTAGCTCTATGAATAAGATATATGCATGGTAATTCTTTTTGTAGTGGCTAATTATAGGCATGATTAAGTTTTTTAAGTTTATTAAACATGGGAAATAGGAAAATAATTCTTTAGATGAGGTCAAAGGTCTAGTTTTGAAGCTTAGCTTTTGCATGAAGAAACTTAGTGAAAAGATATAGGCTTGGTACCTTAGTAAGATAATCTATACATGACTTGTGTATGGAATTTTAGTAGTGTGAGAGCATTTTATGATGTTTTATGACATGTGTATGGATTTTTTAGAATATTTTAATAGGTTTTAGGTTGTGTTCATGATCCAGATAGGAGTGGTAGTGTAAGGCCTAAGTGCACAAAGTGACTTATAATGGCCTAATGAGGTTCAATATATTTTCCAAGGATGATAGAGACATTGAGATAATTTAAAGTGGTGTGATGGATTTTATAATCATTATAACCAAATTTTAAGTCATAATATACATGAGAAAGTAATAAATTTGATGGCAAGGTTGACTATGTTTATATAATGGGGTGTTGTAGACGTGATAAGAAGTTTCTCATGCTCATTGGCACATGAATTTTTTTTATGAGATCCTAATAAATTCATGGTAGTTTGGTAAGGTACCTATATTTAATTTATTATCATTGGTTTTATATTTGAGGGACAATCATTTATAAATGATTGCTATGAATGTAAGGTAGTCAAAACCCTCCTAAAACCCTAACAAAGACCCGATAGGAAAGATATAATTAGTTATGGATCATAATGGTATAATTTACCTATTTTTTTGTTTTTAAATTTAAAATTAATATTAAATATTTCCTTTAGTTGTTTTTTAATCTCAATAGTGAGCAGAAGCTATAGGAAAACTCTATTTTTTAGGGTTTTTGATGCTACATGCAGGGTTGACTAGGTCAAAGCATGAAAATGGATGGAAGATGATATGAAATAATTATATTTTATGACAATTAAATTTTTTATTCAATTTTATGACCAAAAATGTTCTAGTCATGGAAGTTAGCTTATCACTAAACTAGCCTAATGAGTAGAATAATGAGAAAACTAGGTGAGAATGAGAATGGGATTGCTTATAGAGGACTAGGAATGGATCCTAAGGCATGGGATAATTATTAAATACATATACATCATATTAACTCTGTATATAATTTTTTATTATGTTCTACACCTATGTAAAATTTTGCCATCAAACTAGTCTATCTAACATAATGAAGTCTGTGTAGAGTGACATAGTGAGATTTATCAGTAAGACCAATATTGATATATGAACATGAAATATATATTTATATATATTATAAAATTATTATAAATGTTCAAAAAAATAAATTTAAATATAATGTAATTATTCCCATAGGTTTTTTTGTAAGTTGATTTTCTTGACTGTGTTTTTTGTCCTACAAGCAACTTTTTGTGTGTTTGTGAAAAGGATGTTCCTGAGTCATTTTTCACTATGATGAATGATCCAAAGATATTTAATATATCATAAAGGACTAATATGATAATTTTTATTCATTTTTTAATCATTATAAGTCCCTTTTAAATTTTGGATATTCAAATGATTTTGATTGTGTGTTGACAGTATTTAGTGTTTTTGAGAAAGCCATCTATAGGAGTGTTCTTGAGGCCTTTTGTTTTGTGTGATGGAGACCAAAATTTTATTGGTAAGTTTTTTAAGTATTTAATATCACATTAATATTATTTAATGTATGATTTTTTTTTAAAATTTTTGTATATGGTTCAAATTTTCAAGATAGACTTATAGGCAGTAAGAAGGCCTATTAGTGAGGAGACCTAATTGATAGGTTCACGTAGTGAAATGGGACAAATGGAGTTGGAAACCTAGGGTGAAATTATTTATAAAATGTTTGAGGAATATATGAAGTGTTCAGTATAATTTTTAATAAATTAAGCATTCCTAATGGTTAGAGTGGTAATGTGTGGATAGGACAGACCTAATTGCATTAGGTCTTCATTAGGCCTAATTGTGAATTTATTCCTTATGGACTCTAACTGAATTATGTATTATTTGTTTCACTTATGAAATGTGTATGGTGATATACTAAAAATTTATTTCATGTATGTAAATGTTCATGTCTGACCAAGATAGGTATGAGAAAGAATCAAGTACAAAGGCAAGGCTTAATAAGCATATTTTGGCTAGTTAGAGAATTGATTTATTGAGTGAAGCATGTAGTGTTTTAGAGAACATGTTAAGAGATTGAATATCATAAAAAAATTGAGATAAAAATTACATTAATATATAACTATTTTTATATAGGTGTTAATCAAGATCATTTTACCTAACTCTACCAAAGAGAGGGTTATTTGAGTGAGAAGGCCTAAGAGGTTGTTTGAGTGAGATTGAAGGTAAAGAGTGCAAAAGAAGGTTTAATATTTAGTTGAGTTAGAAAAATGTGTTTTAAAGTTATTATATATTAGAAGTTACTTATTTTTTTCTAATCTACCTATGGGGTTTGAGCCTCCTTTCAAGATAGAGCTTGTAAAAGAGTAGTTGAGTGGGTGCTTAACTAAGCAGGGGTTGGATCTCCTTATGAAATTGGTGATTCACTAAAACTTTGGATATTGAATTTATAGGACTATATTCCATGTGAAAAATATATTGGGTTTTATCCCCCAATATGGTTTCCCACATATCTATTGTATTCTCTTGTGATATGATTATGTAATTGCTTTATTGATGCATTGATCTTTTATGTGAATAAATGCTTCATGGAATGATGAATTGAATTAAATAGATATTGGTAATCAATTAATTCACCCCCATATTAGTATATAATTACAATATTTCATATCATTTTTAGTAGGTATTATAACCTAAATGAAATTCTAAACAAGTTAAGATGACTAGTCAAGCATAGCGTGGTTTCTCTACAAGCAAAGCTCCATTTTTTAATGGATACAATTATGATTTTCAGAGTGTGAGGATGAGGACATATATGATTTATCAATGTTATGATGTTTTTTAATTAGTATTGGATGGGTATAATTCGCCCCCTATCCCTCTTATGGATGCAATAGGTTAGAAGGCTAGTGACAACAACTCAAAAGTAATGAATGGCATTTTGTGTGGTCTATATGAAGTAGAACTTGTGAAGGTTATGCACTATATATACCAACGAAATATGGGATAAATTAAAAAATATTCATGATGGAAATTCCAAATTCAAATTGACCAAGTTGAAAACTCATATAAGATCATTTTAAAGTCTAAAAATGAATGAAGTTGAGACTATTTCAACCTACTTGTTGAGGGTTGATGAGGTGTTCAACATCATAAGAGGTGTGGAAGAATAATTGAAAGAGAATAATTTATTTTAAAAGGATTTTAAGTATATAACTCAAAAATTTTATTCCAAGGTATGTGTTATTGAATAAATACAAGATCTAGACAAACTTGAGATGGATGGACTTCATGGAACCCTAACAACCTATGAGATGAGGACAATTGAAGGAAAACCTGAAAAGAAGGAAGTTATGTTCAAGGTAGAAAATAAGACAAAAGAAAAGAATTCACCCAATAATAAAGTCATAAATAATGATGAATTTGATATTGATGATGATCAGTTAATATCCATGTTTTCAAGAAAATTGAAGATAGTTTTAGGTAAATACAAAGGCAAGCTTCCTTTCAAATGCTTTAACTATGGAGAGGTTAGACACTTTGCCAAAAAATGTCCTCATAATCATAATACAAAGGATTATGGAGATCATGATTAAAATCATGATGATGATAAAAAGTCTTATAGATCTAATAACATCAAAAAAAAATTTAGAAGATATGATAACAAGAAAAGGTTCTTCAGAAATAAAAGGAGTCTTTACACCAAAGAAGATTTTAGCTCATCCAATAAGAGTGAGAGAAGTGACTTATAAAGTGATCATTATAATGATGGTCTTGATGTAAATGATGTTATATTCATGGCTAAAGAATAAAGATGCTTAAATCTAGAAGAATCCATATGGATTAGAGGTGTTGTTGGTGTTTCAGATGAAGAAAGAGATGAGGTGGATCTTAAAGCTAAGTTGATAAGTACTTAATAAGAGTTGAAGATGATAAATAAAATGAATAGGTTGATGAGGTCCCTTATCAAATACTATGAGGAGAAAACTAACTTGTTTGAAGCTAGATTAAGTAACAAATATAAGGAGAAAGAGGAAATAGTCAAACAAGTGGAGAGCCAACTTGAAATTGTGAATACATCCCTAAAAGGAAAAGAAGAATAATGTGAAAGGTATGTAGCTGAAGTGAACTCCTTGAGAGATGAATTCAAAAATCATCAAATAGGTTCAAGTCCTTTGTAAGGTTTGAAAAGAGCACCAATGATCTAGACAACCTTCTAAATAGTCAAATATTATTGATGACAAAATAGGTCTTGATTTCATTGGAGATCAATATAAGAACACTAATATGATCAAAAGGGTTA
This sequence comes from Torreya grandis, assembly GCA_037957365.1. NCBI lineage: Eukaryota > Viridiplantae > Streptophyta > Pinopsida > Cupressales > Taxaceae > Torreya > Torreya grandis. The sequence continues at coordinate 441,700 of JARHVA010005925.1, forward strand.
AAGATCAATCAAAGAATGAGTGAAATGATATAACATAAGTCAATTCCATCAAGAAATATAATAACATAAGATATTCTAATCCTTTCAATGGTGATTTTATTCATGTCACCAATTTGTTTATAGAGTAAGGTATTATAGAAGTCCCTTAAAGAATGAATTTACATGGAACTATGAGGAAAACCATAAATCAAGATGTATGAGTCATGGTATGTTTCCATCTAGAGGGATAACATGTTTTAACTATCATAAGATTGGTCACATTACAAAGTATTGTAAACATGACTTATCAAGACAAGACAAGAAGTTGAAGGATTATAGAACATGAGAGAAATAGTAAGTGGAAATCTTAGGTGGATAAGGTTGATAATTATTCTATAAGTTAAAATGGACTATTTTCCATGGTAGAATAAAATCAAGATGTAAAAGAGTGACATGAATTTTCTCTATTAGCTTAGTTTTTTATGAAGGAAATCAGATCAATAAATCAATCCAAAAAGTTTATCAAACAAAGAATGAAGGAGTCAAGCTAGAAGGAAAAATCAAGCATAAGAGGACCATGAAGGAAGTTTAGTCATGCAAGGACATGGAGATCTAGGAATATCTTGAACTCATGTTGTTCTATTTCTCTAGAGTAGAAGTGAATCTATTAGGCTTCATGGAGGCACTCAACTAACAAGTAATAAACATGAAGGATACTTGGTCATAGGGGGAGTTTTGTGGACTTAGGAGACCTTCATATTCAAGTTTTAGTTAAATAATTTTTCTATAGATGTGATCACAAGAGAAAATCCAAAAAAAGTTTATATGATGATTTGATCAAACCAAGTCATAGTTTTAAAAATGTATTGAGTTTTGAAGGAGATGAAGGGAGTCAATCATGTCTCATGAGTAGGTGTGTGATCCTGATCTATGCTAAGGATTGATGAGTTTTTTTTGAAAGAAAGGGTAAGTTACCCCAAGTCTAAGGATCAAATATATTGTAAGAAGGTGAACCCTTATCATTAATGTCAAAGGGGGAGAAATTTTTTGTTTCAAATAAATTATTGGAGAATGATATGATATAATTAAAACTACTTTTGATCAATTACAAAGGGGGAGATTATTTAGGTATGTTATCAGTATTGGTGTTAAGGAATTAATGTTTTAATTGATGTCAAAGTCAAGTTGAGTGTCCCTCATGTCAATAGTTAGAGTTGAAGTCATGTTTAGTGAAATGGTGTGTGACTAAGAAGTTTTTGTTTCTCTATTGAGAGAAAATTTGAAGGCAACATGGTATTCTATCTAAGGTTTGATGACATATCAATATCATTTTCAAGATACAAGAAAATCGTCCTATTTAAGCTCTACATATTGTGAAGCATACAAGGTATCTTGAGTAGCCTAGTATAGCTCTAAAATAAGATATATGCATGGTAAATTTTTGTGTCCTTGATCAATAAAAGCATGAGTAAGTGTTAGAAGTTTCTTAAAAAATTTCAAGAGGCAAAGAAGTCTTCAGATGAGGTCAAAGGTCAAGTTTTGAAGATTAGCTCTAGCATGAAGATACCTAGTGAGAAGATACAAGCTTGGTGCCTTAGTAAGATAAGTTATATATGACTTGTGGAAGGAATTTTAGTAGTGTCAGAACATGTTATGATGTTTTATGACCTTGGTATTATTTTTTTATAATATTACAAGAGGTTTTAGGTTGTGTTCATAATCCAAATAGGACTGGTAGTGTAAGGCCTAAGTGTACAAAGTGACCTATAGTGGCCTAATTAGGGGTAAATATATTTTACAAGGATTTGAGATCACTTGAGAGAATTTAAATTGGTGTGAGGTATTTTTATATTCATGATGACCAAGTTTGAATTCATAAGCTACAGGTGAAAGTAATAAATTTGATGGCAAGTTTGACAATGTGTATAAAATGGGGTATTATAGAACTAAGAAGAAGTTTCTCGTGATTGTTGGCATGTGAAACATTTTCATCAGAGCCTAAGAAATTAATGGTAGTTTGGTAAGGTACCTATCTTGAATTTATTTTCATTATTTTTGGATTTGAGGGGCAATCCTTTATGAATGATTGCCAAGAAGGTAAGGTAGTCAAAACCCTAACAAAGACTTGATAAGAAATATATAATTAGTCATGGATTATAATGGTCTATTTGACATATTTTTGTGTTTTTAAAATGTAAATTACTCTTCAAGGTTTCCTCAGGTGGTTTTTTTAATCTTGATAGTGAGTAGAAGCTACATGAAAAACCTTGTTTTTAGGGTTTTTAATGCTACAGGTGGTGTTGACTAGGTCACATCATGAAAATAGATGGAGGATGATTTTAAATACTTATAATTTATGATAATGAAAGTATATAATAATTTTTTTAACCAAAAATGTGATAAATTGATCATGTAAGTTAGCCTATTGCTAAACTGGCCTAATGAGCAAAATAATGAGAAAACTAGGCAAGAATGATAATGAGATTAGGGATTGGTTGAAGAGGAATAGGGATGGATATTAATAAATGGGGTAATTAATAAATACATATCCATCATATCACCTTCATATATAAGTTTTTATTATTCCTAAACCTATGTAAAAATTTGTCATCAAATCGATCTATCTAGCACAGTGAAGTCTGTTTAGAGTGACATAGTGAGATTGGTCTGTAAAACCAATATTTATATATGAAAATGAAATATATATTTATGTATATGATATAAGGATTATAAATTTTATTAAATATACATTTAAATATCACATTATTGTTCCCATAGGTGTTCTAAAGTTGATTTTATTGGTTGTGTTTTTTGTCTTATAGGCAACCTTTTGTGTGTTTGTGGAAAAGATGTTCCTAGGTCGTTTTCACTAATATGAATGATATAAAGATATTTAATGTTTTATAAATGACTAATATATTTAATTTTACCTATTAAATTTTTTTTATTCAAATTATTTTGATTGTATGTTGATAGTACTTGGTTTTTCTGAGAAATCCATTTACAAGAGTGTTCTTGAGGCCTTTTGGCCTATGTGATGGAGACTAAAGATTTTAGGGAAGTTATTTAAGTATTTATAATAATATTAATATTATTTAATATATGATTTATGTTTCAAATTTTTGTATATGGTTCAAATTTTCAAGATAGACTTACAGGCAGTGAGAAGGCCTATTGGCGAGGAGACCTAACTGGTAGGTCCAAGTAGTGAAATGGGCCAAATGGAGTTGTATGCCCAAGGTGAGCCTATTATGGGAATATTGGAGTAATTTATGAAGTTTTCAATTTGTTTTTTAACATATGAAGTGTTCTTAATGGTTAGAGTGGTAACGTGTGGATAGCATAGACCTAATTGTATTAGGTATCCATTAGACCTAGTTGTGAATATGGTCCTTATGGACTATGATCGACTTATGTATTATTTTTGTCACTCATGAAATGTGTATATTAATTTATTCCAAAGGTATTTAATGTATTTAAATATTAATGTCTGACAAAAATAGGTATGAGAAAGAATCAATTATAAAGGTAAGGCTTAATAATCCTATTTTGGCTAATTAGAGAATTGAGTTATTAGGCGAAGGACATAGTGTTTTAGATAATAGGTCAAGATCTTGAAAATCATAAAAAATATGAGATAAATTTTCCATGAATATATAAATATTTTTTATATAGGTTTTAATCAAGGTAATTTGATCTAACTCTACCAAAGATAAGGTTATTTGAGTGAGAAGGCCTAAGAGGTTGTTTAAGTGAGATTAAAGGGTAAAGAGTGCAAAAGAAGGTTGTAATCTATAGTTGATTTATAAAAAGGTGTTATAAGGTGATAATATATTATAGGTGACTTATTTTTTTCAAATATACCTAGGGGGTTGGAGACTCCTTACAAGATAGATCTTATAGAAGAATAGTTGAATAGGTGTTTAACTAGGTAAGGGTTGGAACTCCTTGTGAAGTTGGTGCTTCATTAAAACTTTCTATCTTGAATTTATAAGACTATAGTACATGTGAATTATTAAATGGGTTTTATCCCTTAATATGGTTTCCCACATATATATTATATTCTCTTGTGATGTGCTTGTGTAGTTACTTTGAATATGCATTGATCTTTTATGTGAATGGATGCTTCATGGAATGATAAATTTAATTGAATAGATATTATTAATCAACTGATTCACCCCCCCTCTTAGTATCTACTTACAACACCATGATGTGGCACAACTATATCTTAATTATTAGGGTGCTCATCTTCATAAATAATAGTAGAGTTGAAATTTGATAAATTAGGCATATAGGTCTCTAAAAGAAACCTAGAGATAGGCTCAGACCCAATGGTGAATTATGTACCATACCTAGTATAAAGACCATATAAGACCAATATAAATATATGTACCCTCTTATATTATCATGTAATTCCCTAGATAAACATAATGAAAAATAGGTGATAAATAAACCACAACAACATCTTGGTATATTGTACAATTGGGGGAAAAATCTAGGATAAGTTTCATGTCCACAAGCACACTATCTTGGTAGGAGACCCATCTAATTTCAAGACTCACTTAAAATTAGGCTCATATTTTAACCCCAATTTGTCTTCTATTTAATTTGGAATAATATATCTACTTTCACCACTGTCTATCATATAATTATGTAGTAATAAATCCTCTATTGTGATAAAAAGATAGAAGTGAGGGGATTTATCTACCTTGGCTAGTTGGGGTTGAATGGATGACTAGTATTGGTTAGGAATGCATCTTCCTTTTTTACCTACTTGTCTTAGATTTTTATCCTTGAATACTTTTCTTATAGAATTTATTTCTAGCCTAGAATGAGCAATATGTCCCATACTGGTATGTTGACATGAGCCTTCTTCATGTAGTCCACAATGTTGATGTGAGGGTTATATACACATAATAATTTAAAACTTTTATCAAATATTGATGCTTTACATCTTGGAATAACCCATCAAGACTCAATTTATATGATTTAATTCCTTAAAGGGTGCATTGATAAAAGGGTGGGTATATTATTAGTGCTTCATATGATTATTGTCCCTTATTGCCACTTATTACCAATCCAATAGCTCTTAAAAACCATTCCCTAAGCTACTACTCCTATTTTTCACACTTCTCTAGTACTTTCCCACCTTCCATCCCTCTTTTCCTCACCTTGATCCCCTTTTGACTATTTAGATTACTAGTTAAAATTCATTTAGGGTCTACGTCAACTCTTGGCTGACCTAACTCGTGACCTAGTGACTTTTTGTCCATGATAGTATTAGGTTGACTGGGTCAACTCTACCAATTAAAAATTTTAGAAGGGATTAGGGTTAAATACACGTATATATACAATTTAATTTTATCATTATTTATAAATGAACAATATTTATTATTTGTTTACACTTATTTAAAATCTTATCTTCCACCATTCTAATTGAGGAGTCTTATTTTAGGGTTTCTACTTCAAGAAACTAGTCTTGTGGAAAAGTCTTAGATGCTTTGACCTTTCTTAGTGATACTTTCAAAACAAAAAAACCTCTTTCAAAGCTCCTTTGTTCAAGGGATGGATTAAGTCTTGATGGGCTCATCTTTTAGGTAAGTATTCTCTAACTTTGCTCCTCTCTTTAGTAGATAGAAGTAACATAAGTATTGGCTTCAAATAATGTTACTCTTCTACTCCATGCATTAGGGTCTTACTCATACATATATTAATTAAGATTCTCCTATGAATGTTTGTTTGGTTACTAACCCTCATACTTTTCCATAATATTTTTTGAGAACAAGATTAGATTTATTTACTTTACTTGTTATTAGTTTGGTGAACATGAAAGCCTAGGGCTTAGTTAGGGTTATTACATGATTGTGCTTGATTAGAGGCTTTAGAAGCCTCCCTAACATTGTTTATTGTGGTAAGATATCCCATAATTGGGTCTAGTAGATCCCCATGTTGGTTATGTTCTTGATTATCTAATGTATCCCCAATCAAAAGTGTAATTATGATCTATCTTCTCTAAGTTAGGATTGATTTATAGACATGATGCATTTCTAATTGCATACATTTTGGTGAAGTTGATGTGAATCTAACCCTTGAAAGTTCTATTTCATGTTTTTATTTAGTTTTTCAATTTATTTATGATTTTTCTATATTTACAATACTAGGTTGATAGTACCAGTAGAGTTTCTAACTTTTGTGCATGGTTTAACACACAGTCACATCAAAACACCTCTATTCTATTTATGCAAGTCTTCATCAAATATAGGCTACTAGGTCAAATAGGTTGACACATTATATGTTTTCACTTCTAGATAGACTAATAGGTTAATCCAATTGACACAATACACTTCAAGACTTCTAGAAAACATACTAGGTTAACACTAGAAGCATAGTATTCTTTACAGGTTTTAGCAAATAGGGAACTAAAGAACTAGGTTGACCTAATAGACATAGTTGGTAGAATTTTCAAGTGATAATCAAGGCACTTCAACAACAATCTTCCAACCCACCAAGGTTCCTTTCTCTCTTTCTCTATTATTCTTTTATTCATTATAGTTTTGTTTTTCATAGTTTTTAGTCTGTAAAACTACCCTTATATAGAAAACTAGGTTGACCTATTCAACCCTGTTCTATATTTTATCTTTTATCTGAAAGACTAGGTCAATGCTATTGATATAGTTATTAAAATACCCTTTGTTTAGCTATATAGTAGTGACATTATTGAATTTGTACTTAATCTTTGCATACATTGTCATTTGAACTAACACTATGCTATGTTTCAAAGTTGGAATTAACACTTATATGATAGTAATTACTTCACACATTCACTTTTATTTGTTTTCATACTTATAATATATCACATAGTCTAATTAGGTGGTTTTTCAATATACCATTTAGTTTCACTATTTTGTATTTTATTGAAAACACTAACAAATCACATAATCTTAAAAATGCATTAAAATAATTATCTACCCAAGGCCTACCTACTTGGATTTCATCACCAAGGGAGAAGCTGACCTAGTTTTTTGGCCAACTATAAACATGTGGTTAATGGTATATATTGTAAAATAACATGACACCCTTATCATTATGGTGTGTAAAGTGAGGGGATGGCCCTAATACCAATCCAGTACCATTGCCAATACATATCCCTTTCATCCTAAACATTTTGAAACCATTAATAGATTAATTTCTAGTTCCTTACTTATAAATAAATTCCATATCATATCTAAAATCATATTCTAATAATCTAAAAACATTTAGGATGACCACTTATTTAGCATTTACTTTCCAATTTAACTTCTTGGTCTTTCCTCAATTGTATGTTGTATTGCAAAAACTTGTATAGACCAATATTGGTGCAAGATTTTGTGTTGTGTGCCTCATTGGATCATCTTCATTGACCCAATTAATTATGTGTTTAATTTTCATTTCTTTCTTTCAAAATTACTTGTAATATATAGAATGTTTCATTACCTAATTTTTCTATTTGACATAGTCTCTTATAGATTATATGTTCCCTTTCCTACACTACTAAGTTGACTCTATTGATATGACCCAACTTCTTACACAAGTCATACAAAAAATGAACATAATGAAAACTTATAACATCTCTCAAATGATGCAAATCCAATTTAATTTGATTAATATGGCTAATCAACCTCAAACTATCCATCCTCAATAAAATCCCAATTATATTCCTCCACCTCTCAGAGATGCCTTAGGCAATGTTATTCCTCAACCTGTAATAAATAAAAAAAATCTTCAAACTATTAAAAACAAGCCTTTAACTCACTTTATTATGTCCTTTGATATTGGTAACATGTCTTTAACTATCAAGTATGATGTGACTAAAGATCCTGCCTCATTTCTCAAAGCCTTTGGAAATATTTAAAAAGAGTGGATCAAAACCAATACTTTCACCACAACTAAACTCTTAGTCAAAAATTTCATGGGTGATGTATTATAATGGTACAACTAGATTTTGTGACATTCCATTTGGAAAATTGAGGATTTGGTCAATCCTTTAGTTAAAGAGTTTCAAAATAATGATCTTCCTAAAAATTTTCTTAGCCACTTCATTAATGCTAATAAATCTCCCACAGAATCATCTCATGATTTTATCAAAAGATGGAAATCTTTGGCCCATAAAGTTGACCATAACATGACTGATGATAATTTGTTTAAACTCTTCATCACTGATTTGAATCCTCTTCAATATAAGGTTTAAAATTATACTCCATAAATGAAAATATTTTGAACAAGATAAATGCCAAGAATTTCTCATGAATAAATTTGAACCTAATCCTAAACTTCTCAAAGGATCTTTTCCAACATCAACTAATACTATTGTTGACAATTTTGACCTCACAGTTCAAATTATCACCCCTATCATTAGAAACTTTGTATGCCATGTCAATTTATCTTATTTTTTAGTAGTATAGTCTTAAAAATTCCTTAAAGTGATCATTATAATTCATGATTATCATGGCTTAAGGTTGATTAGGTGAATTAAGGTCTTGTCCTTCATTTGTCTTATGCTTGTCTAGTCATTTTTGGCCTTTCTGAGCCATTTTCAATGGGGAGAAGAGTATATAGTATTTTGGTGAGTTTAATAACATGTATTAAGGTAATTAAATTTCCAACATATTAATAATTAGGTTTATCACATTCTAGACTAACTTCATGATTTGTTCTTTGCAATTATGACCATTTTGTGCCCTCTAGAGAAGGTTTAGGAATTTTTTTATGGTATCTAATTAGGAAGAAGATAAAATACATATTTATTCACCTTATCATACATTTTTAATAATTAAACACATTTTATATAATTTAAATCAAATATCCTTAGCAATTTGGCCTTTTTTGGTGTGAAAATAGGACTTTTTAAGGCATTCATACTAGTTTTTAGAGGATTTGTGTGAGAAAATCATCTTAGAGGATTAATTAAATATTTATATGGTCATATAAATTTTTTGGAGGAATTTTAAAGTGAAAAAAATCACAAAAATCCACTTTATCCCTATATCAACCTTCTTGGCAACTCCCAAAAGGCAATTTTCAAATACTTGATACAGAAAGAGGAGAAAGAGTTAAGAGATAAATATTTGTCCATTGTTATGTGTCTAGTTAATATTTAAATTATTTTCATTGATTCATGTATTAGTGGCCTCATCTTTATGAAAAATCACTAAGAGTGACAATGGGTCACTATAGCCTATGCATTTGAGAGGGGTCTATTATTGGACTTGTTTCTCAATCTCAAAAAAATATTGAGAGGAATCATTTTTATGGATAATTTTATGGGTAATGAGTCTAATTTTAATCTTTGTATCATATAATAACTCCTTTCAAGAAGGTATTTATAGCATAAAACCATGTTTCCATTACTATCTTTTTGAATGGTCTTTTGGGTTAGTTTTAGAGTAGAACATGAGTTTTAAAGAAAATATTTTCATCTTCAAAGGTTATTAATTGAATATATAATTAATGACACACATTTTTAATATAATTAAGGGTTCATAGGTATCTATTATGAGTATATCTCTTTTGAGAGAATTTGAGCTGTGTTTTTGAAGTTACAACATTTTAGTGCATTAAGATGAAAATCTTAATAATGTTTGATGTGTTTTGTTAGTCCATCAGTCCCTTATATGTATTATTTAACTCTTAAATCCATCAGTATATTCATCTTCAATGATAACTCTCTCTCTCTACAATCCCATTTGAGAACAAACTTGTAGTCTTACTGTACTAGTCATCATAAACAAAGCTTAAACTATATATAAATATCTAAATGCTTCCAATAAATATGGTTTATTTCCATTTCATATGGAATATCTCAATTATAAAACAAATAGTCAAGAAGGAGACTTAAAGGAGATAATATCAGGAAGGAGAATCCTCATTAACATTAAGGATACAGTCAAGCCAATCTAGACGTTAGACATGGTTATAAAGTCAATGGTAAAGAGAAATTTGAGACAATTGAAGGAAGCATCCAAATAATTATGAAGATTAGAGGCTTTGAAAGACACCCCATGGCACCTAAATCCAATTTATCACTCTATGGAGCTCTAGATCTATAATATAGTGTGAATGTCTTTTTTAAAGGTATTTTCACCTACAACAAGGTCACTAGAGTAGGTGTATGAAAACTAAATATGGTAGAAAAACATCTAATCCAAGGATATAACATACTTTTCTTAAGTTTAATGTGATTAAACATCCAAATTATATGCTCTATCCAAGGTTATAGTTATTAATGAGGTAGTTGATAGTATAATGAGTGTAAGAGGGTTGAAACACAGTCTATACATTTAAGAATGAGCACTTACATGTTATAGAAAGAATAATTATTTTCATAGTCCCATAGATTGATCAAGGTAAGGTTATTTTTTTTTAAATTTAAAATTTGGAATCATCTAATTATATGGACTATGATAAGGGTCAAGACCATCTTAATAACATGATCTCAAATTCATCATATGCAATTAGCTCTACTTGATTTCACTTGTCACCATGGTGAGTTTAAGTGTATGGTGCTAAGAACATTTGTTGAAGTGTCATATATAGTCTTGATAAGTTACCTTCCATTTATTACAACATAATAAATTAGCTAGGGTATTCCAATGCCATATGTTTGACTATGTTCAACTAGTTAGCTACACCTATAGGCCTACAACACTAATCAACCCCTACAAGTGCCTCACATGAAATAATCACATTGAAAGGAGTATTTAAATTTGATGAATTTATTCATGATGGAAAATATCCCATTTGATATTTGGTGAAGAGTATAAGAGTGATTATAAGATCATACACTTTCTATCCTCACTTCCCTATACACTATGTATCCACCTACAAGTGGCCCCTCACAAAGAACCAAAAGTGTTGTAAAACGGAGTTTGACAATTTTTGAGGCTTGAATCAAGTTTGAAAAAGTTAGAGATACCTTGAAAACCATGTCTAATGTCATTAGTAGGTATAAAAACTTTAGAAGTCACCTCAAGTTAAGAAACTGAGTTTAAGAGGCAAGTTCCGTAAAATCTCCAATAAAGAGCCCTAAGTACTTTTGATGATGTTATAAGATGAGGTAACTTGGAGTATAATTAAGTTTGAATGCATCCAACATGTAACCCTAATTTAGGTGTAATAACTTTCCCAAATGGAATGGGTTTCAATCCAAATAAGTGGTGTGATGGAAGATTCAAGGTCACACATTTGTTCACTAGATTTATTCAATATTTTCTATATAATGTTGAACTTGAAGTAATGTCATAAGTTTAAGATAAATGATAAAGGCATATCATTATGTTAAATGGTCCTATTGGGGAGGAAGGCTCACTAAATATACAAATAATATTGAGGAGGGTTGGAGTGATAGGTTTTTTACCTATATGAGCACCTATAGGATATGTTTTTGACCTAAAAATGTTCACCTATAGGTTTTAAAGAAAGTTGACGTGTTAGAATCTAATTATTGAGTACTAGGCTTAAGCTCTAGGCATTATATGGATACATTTCACTCATTCAAGGAGACTAAAATATTTTAATGTATCCTAAATCATATAAATTATGTTTTAAGGTGTCAAAAGTAACCTATAGGACCTCTTTACCCTACCAATTGTCAGACATAGTTAACTGCAGTTGATAGTGAGTTTGAACATGGTATTATTTGTGTTAACTTGCATGAACATGGTATAATAGATCCAAATTAATAAATGAGAGTATTTTATATTTAAATAATATGATGGGGAAATGATGATGTGTCTGATATACCAGTGCCCACCTATAATTATTCCCCTAACTTTAAAATGCTAACCTATATTTTGACTGTAGATTTTTGCAAGATCATAAGTGTTAACAAAGAAGTGAAAACTTGATTAGCATAGATACCTCTCAATTAGAGTTGGTTCCAAGATATAAAAATGGTACAAGGGTGTGTAGAACATGTTTAAAAGAGTGAAATGCAACATAAAGGACTCTTTTCTTCTCCAAGAATAGTTAATTAATAGTCAACTATTATGTGACAGTGTAATAGTATGTAATTGTGGTCTCATCATAAGAGTTTGAGAAAAGTAGGTAAGATTGAGTTATAAGTGAATAAAAAATAATTTAAAAAAGTTTTATATTAATAAAAGAGACCTAATCCTATAGGGTACACCTATAGGTATCCCATTCCTTGAGCCAATAACTTAGTTATAGTTGACTGTCAATTAAACCAATCAAGTGAAAGATATGCATTGGATTTTTAACCAAAGATGAAGTGTTAGATATGTTTGAAATGATATTTAGAGTGGTAATACAAATTTACCTAAGTAAAAAAGCAAGGATATAGGTCATGAAAGATAATCCCCAAGGTACACTTGTATCCATATTTGCCAATACTACACACAAGGAACCATAGAAATCTACATTGAGGGTTTTGATGTTTGGAGGTGATAGAAATATGATATGGACCTAAATTTTTGTACATAGGGTATGGGTGACCCAATTAATACCCTCATATCACTCATTTTCATGAGATAATAAGGGGAGTGCCCTCTATTTTTTCTTAGATAGAGGGCACTCCCAAGTGCACAAAACCCTATATTGATAGAAAGTATGTTGGAAAAGTGTGTTAGAAAATGTGTGGACATTGTAAATAGGTGTATAAATTTTTTTAGGCATTTAAAAATATGTTTAAGGTCTAAAATGTGTTTAAAATTAAAATAGTGGCCTAAACCTACATAGATGTAGTCAACTCTTACTTGGCCTAGACTAGGCCTACTGCATAATAGGAACACCACTTACAAGGTCTAAAAAAAATTAAAAATAATGTGAACATGAAAATGGGGAGTTATTATGTGTGTGAGAGATTTTTATTTGTAAATAAATTCATGAAGAAGCCATTTCTTGGCCCAAGACCAAAATAGGGTATGTCAAATGTGAGGGAAAACTTGAAAGGCCAAGTTTGGAACCTCACACTAGTATGGAGAATTAGCATGGGAAGTAAAGGATTTGTGGGATGTTGTAGAGGGTCTTGAAATTTTATTTTTTTAAATTTTTTCATACGTTGGATCTCACCACTTTATGAATAAACCTTAAGGGTGAAAACCACCTAAAACCCTAGTTTGGACCAGTTTGCAAACATTCAATTAGAAACCACCCATAATAACCTTAAATGATCAAAAAACCTACCAAAAATGGTATTAAAATCTTAGAGGGTCATTTATATGCAATTTTTTTATACCTTCATTTGTACATAATATTACAAAAATTATACTTTTTCATGTTTTTGAGATAAAAAGGAGGTTCTAAGGAGTGTAGAAAGATGCCAATCA
>JARHVA010005925.1:460000-522500 GCA_037957365.1 Torreya grandis
CCCTGTATCTATCTACACACATGCAAACAATAAATACATCAAAATAAAAAGGGGAAAAACTTGGTTAGGGTAAGAATGATTGCATGATATAGAACCCTTACTATCCTAATAACTATTTACATTAACCCTCAAGCTAGGGTCTTAGATCAAATGTAGGTATCCCTTAGGGAATGTACATAATAAATGTGTATAATAGATATAATAATGACTTTCACCTAGGCCCTTCCTTGATCAAACATGAAAGTCTATGTGATGTAGAATGTTGAGCTATATTATTCATTGATTTTTATTATATATAATGTGCCAAAGTAGTAAGTGCTAGATATAAAATCCCTTGTGAAGTCCTTTATATAGGATACTCTTTATTTCAAATTTGGGAGCTTTATTTACATTTGTTCGACATTGGGAAACTTAAGAATGAAGCTAAGATAAGGGTTGGGACCTATTGGGAAAATAAAATTGATTATTAGAGCTCAAAATGAACTTAGAAAAGAGTGATATAAATGGACACTAGTGGCACTGACACTATCGTCCAACCCCAATGCTCTTATCCTATAGTCCCAAGACTTAGGGGATGGAAAGATGATATAAAAATTAGCCTAGTTGAAGTGGAATGACTATTTTAAAGCCTTTGAATGATTAAGAATGGCAAAAAGGTGTCTATAACATGTAATAAAACTAAGATGGCTAAAATGAAAGACATGGCTAAATATGAATAGAGCTCATATTCTCCAGTCAGAATCTCCTATGAAAGGACTATGAAAAGACAAGATATGTGTGGTTATTTGACTAAAATAGGGTGTATATAAATACCTCCCTTTTAATCTAGTGATGTAATGAAATGATGTAATAGACTAAAACAAAGAAAATAAAATGCATATCTGAACCTACCTACATAGAGATAAGTGTGCTAAAAAATAGTCAAACTCACTTTAAGGCTAGGGAAGTGGATAGAGAGCCAAATAGTGCCTAGAAAAAGAAGGAATCCCTGAAATGGATGCCCCTTGTACTAAATTTGGAATTAAAATTTCTATAACATAGAAAAGGAGGGTAATGCTTTCCCCCTATGCTAAATTTGGAGGGAATGAGAAATGCTCAAAGGTCCAAAACTAATGTATGTCCTCTATTTCACATAAACTCATGTAGTCTAGAATATGTGTATATAATTTGTATGCTATGAAGAGAAAAATTTGTCATGCCACACTTTGAATATCTAAACTAGAACTGAGAAGTGCTTGGAGGCCCAAAACCAATGTCTATCCTATATCCTACACAAACTTATGTGGTTTGGGTCTAGGTAATTCTATAGACCAACCGTTATCGATGATCATATGGTCTAACCTAGTGACAACCTGGGTATAGCTAGGTGTAATCTAAAACTATGGTAAATATGCAAGAAGAGAATGATATGTCTTATCATTCCAATCTATATAATCCTTGATGATGAAGAACATAAACATCTATGCCATGCCCCAAAATTTGGTATGTGAGTGATACGTATGTATAATCTATTAATATATATAACCACATATGATATGAGCTATCATTCCATGTCCCATGTACAAAACTAGAGATCAGAACAATGTTCTTTTCACTATGATTATAATATACTAACTAGTATTGTAACTATGTCATGTTGTATGAAGCTATATGTGTGAGATGTGTCATAACATACATGCCCCCAAGTATAGTATCTGAGACTAAATCTGTATCAAAGTCACTATGAATCCATATAATTTGAACCACTATATCTAACTAATATGTGTATTTGTACACTAAAAGTATGTCTCTCTGAATGTCCTAAGTAATGATGAATGACCCATGTAATTTGAATCACTATTTATTTTGACCATTTTGATCTGAATTTGATAATCTAAATACTAGAAGTGTAAGAACCATGGTGTATCCACTTATGAGAGTGGATAGACATAATGGATAAGTGTAGGAATATAAATAATAGGAATGATTCCCCCATTTTAGCAAGAGGGATGAGATCTATGATAGAGGAGGTTTATCCAAAAGTGATGACTAGTGGCATAAGTAGGAATAAGGTTGGCTTGCTATGAGGAGATTGAAAAGATTGTTTGATTGATTAGGCTAAGTTGTTTGATAATTGAATGAGTCTTTGATTTGTTAGGACCAAGTTGTATGTCTAGATATAAATTAGGTATAGAGATGTGTCTACCATAGTAGGAGGATGATGTAGTAAGAGAGTAAGACTTGTGTGATGTTAAAGGTATCATTGTTATGATTTTGTGGAACAAAATGGTTTGTAAAATAGAGCTACGGGGTTCTAGTTATGGGAAAAAAGGTACGTTGCTTTGAATGAGAAAGTTGTTTGATATAAAAGAATTGGATTAATTTTTGATTCATTTTTGCATTGACTACTTTGAGATTCAAAGCTCTGGGGTGAGAGATATGCCAAGGAGATGAGCACCTACCATGACTCATTTTGAGTAGTTGGCAGCCCAGGGGGAGGTTGGTAGGGAGGTTACCATGGTAAGTAGTTGAAATGTGTTAATTATGCCTATTTATAAGTATGTTTTATATGTTTTTGAAGTGTTTTAAGTAGCCTAGGAAATTTTTACCTAGTTTCAATAGTCTTATCCCTCCTCTAGAACTATTGTCTAGGCTCCAACATTATTGTCTAGGTTGTAATGATCCTATCCAGTGTTATTGTCTTGTACCTAATGTTGTTGTCTTTAAGGCTAAATTTTGAGCTATAGCTTAGTTTAGTTGCTTATTTTTTTCTTGATTGTTGATTTGTCATGGCTAACTAATGTATATGCTATTTTCTAGTGTTTTTACAAGGTGAGGTATAAATGAGGGAGTTTTATAGAGGTCAGGTTATGGAGACATTGTAGTTGTTTCCTTTATCAGTTGATGAGAGAGCTATGATGGATAAAGTAGGGTTGGTCCATGTATGTGAGCTAGGCCCTATGTAATGGGATAGGTATCTAATTACTACCTTATGTGAGAGGTGGAGTGTAGATACGTGTACTTTCTAGCTTCTTACTATGGAGATTATGATTATTCTAGAGGATGTGTATCATATTCTATATTTGTTAGTAAATTTTAGGTGACATTGCTAAATGACATGGGTGTAGATGCTATTGATCATGCATCCCTATATTTTGATGGTGTGACCTCAGGTATATATTAGAGAGGTAGTGATAGTGATGTGTTGTTATCAGTGATATTATAATCTAGTTTTCCAAGCTTATGGAAGTGGTTGGCCATGTTATTGGCCTCATTTGTTGTTGTGGATGGGAGTGGGGTATCAATTACATATATGATGCATATGATCATCCACAATATATAGGTGTATGGTATTATGTTCTCATTAGGTAGGACTATGCTTTCCCACTTATATATAGATCTTTACCATTTTACTCAGGAGGCATTTAGTGGTGGTGTGAGTGTGGCAACTTTATTGCATTATTGGGCTTAAGAATACATAGTGGTTTTGCAACTGATAGGATTACCGAGGGAGAGGTGGGCACCTCCATAGCCATTTAGAGAGTAATGGATAAGTATGTTGGCTATTTGGTCTCCTAGGGTAGATCACTATACATGAGTTTTAGATAGATTAGTGGCTCAAGATATCATATGGAGGCCCTATAGAGGATTTTTTACATGGCCTAAGGATGGAGTGTAGTGTAATATATGAGGGTCAGTTGTTGGTTACATGACCATTGGGTTGGAGTGTGTGAGTTCTTTTAGTATGAGTGCATGACTAAATATTTTTGGGTACCATAAGATGTGCCCCCTATAATATGGGTGTGGGTGAGGAGTGTATGGGCACCAATGAGGGTAGAAACTTGTGAGAGGCCTATTGAGGCTAATTTAGCACCATTACCTTTGGATGCATGGGATGTGACTATAGATATTTTTGATGTAGATGTTATCAGATGCATAGAGGCATATACCACATCGTATATGAGGCATCGATGGGATCCACTATTCCATGTTGATGAAAGGGATGCCCCCAAGAATGAGGATCCCACTCCAATCTAGACAATGGGAGGAAATCATTGATTAAATTTGAATTATGTATAAGTTTGTGTTTATTTTATCTTGTTTTGAAAATGTATATCTAATGTAATATTGTAATTTTACATGCAAGTGGAGTGGGAGGTGATTAGGATGAAGTACCTATTGGGGGAGGAGATGGAGATGATGGGTTCTAGGAGACCATCATTGAGTTAACACTCTAAGAGCTCACATGACATGTTCTTGATGATGTGGTGGAGGAGGGTTTGATAGATTGTGAAACAATTACAACTAGTGTTTATGCTCATTTATTTGATAGGGCTGATATAACTATAACTACATATGTTAGAGTAGTGGGAGAGAGAGACGAGCTGAGGGCTGAGCTAGATATGCATAGGATGCCTCAACCTGATTATTGATTAGTGAGTACATGGATCATGAATGAGTATACAAAGATTTAGAGGTGTTATGTGGAATTGTGTGAGGAACATGGTTGGTTGTTGGAGTGAGACAATTTTTGTAAGAGGCATTTGAAATCTCAAGAAGGTGCTAGGTCATTGAGTGCTAGTCTATACTATAGGACTAGCACTAGAGGAGAGAGTGATATTAAGAGTGAGGGCATGATGCCCATTTATGATTTATTATATCTTAATATGATGTATATGTTTTAAAAACATTGATATATATATATATATATATATATATATATATATATATATATATCTGTGTGTGTGTATATATATATAGTTTTGATTTTAACTTATGCATATTATGTTATGGGGTTTGAAATATATTGCTATATTCATTGCATATGATTGTTTTAGAAGTAGTTGATTTGATGTTGATTTTGAGGCTACACATGTTTGGTAAAATGGTACTTGGGATATGTAAGTTGATTGATTTGATAAGGGTGATTCTAGGCTTTTATTTTGATTTTTAGGTTTGTAATTATATGTGAGCAATAATTTTGTTGGTTTTCCAATTGGGAAATAGTTAGGATAAATTGATCTAGTTTGAGGTTGGTAAAATGTTAGATGGTTTGAGTTGATTTAGGATTGGTAAATTAGATTTGGAAGCTAATTTTAGGCTATAGATAATTATTTATGAATTAGGAATGTTAGTTTTTAGTATGTGGGGATGTAAGATACCACATTGTATATATTACTTACCTGAGGTTGGCTCAAGAATACAAAGGATAGCTAGACCTTTGGCTCCATTGTTTCCTTAATAAGTGATGTTATGAACTGATGCTGGTATGAATGTGCATTGTATCACTATATGTTGTACCATTAACTAAACCCTAATGACCAAATAAACATGTGCCCATACTGCTCATGCTATGTAGGAATATGCTCTATATATGATATTATCTATTCTGCACTAATTGTATCTATGCATAGAGACTCTACAAAATGTAATTTGATTTGATGTGCAATGAGAACTATGTGCTGTGAAGAAGGATAATCTATCTATAATCATATACCCTTTGGCCTATGCTATCATGTATATGACTAAGTCATAGAATGAGCTAGAGCTAAAACCTATGATGGGGTCTCATTTAATCTTAAATATATCATATTGTTGCATGAGATAGGACCCAAAAAATTTATCCATAGTGAATATTTATTATGACCAGTACTTTATGATGTGAATGAATTTAATCTTAATCCTAGTGGATTGATACATGAGATAGGACCCAAAAAACTAGGCCATATTGAATATTTATCATGATTAGTACTCTATTATAGTGCTTATAACTCTAATGGATATGTATATGGAACTACACTATGTACTCTGTGGACTATAGTGCTATATTTATGATGTTCTCAATTTATTGGTTTCTAAACCTTTTAAATAGGTGGAATAGGAGATCTCCTACGTGGCTCTATCCTAGAACCTATATTACTCTCATGATGAGTGACCAGTGATTCTTATGAAGGAATTTCTTGGAAGGACTCAGTCATGGATGAATGAGGTTTATGGTTCCATGGTGGAGGCTGTCTCGATTCCCCCTAAGTAAATGTTATGATGCCATTATCAACACATCTAGTAATGCAATCTCTGAGTCCATAATAATAATTATATATGTGTCCATAGATATGATGATAGTTATAAAAGGGTCGATATGGATGTTTATATAAGAGATGTGGATCTCATTGATGAGTAGAAGGTAATGTGATTAAGCTCTTATCTAATAGTGTTAATAATGTAATAGATGTGATATCCTTCTCTTAGTCAAAATGTAGTGGTGCCTTACTATTATTCTTTATAGTTCATACTATAGGTTGTGCTCTAGAAAATGGCTCTTTGTTCTTAACTGGTTACTTTTATAATTGTGGTCTTCTACCTTTTTTAGCACATGGTATATGCTAGATGGTAGGATATTTAGATACTATTTTGAAATCTAGATTAATCTGATTAACTAAATCTACCTCAATCAATCCTAATTTCTTTTCCAAAGCTAGAACTATATAGCATAATTGTTTGAAAGAAGACCCTATCTGATATAGTAAATGCTTGAGAAGAGGTTGCTAAAGCCTTAATAAAGATATGTTGAATTTCTAAATCTTCTATTTTGTATATCAGTCTTAGCATGTGATTATTGAATCATAAGATATAATCACTAACTAGCGTTGAAGTATTCTAATGTAAAGTTGAAAGTATCTCATATGTGACATGAGGACCTATGTTTTCTATGTAATGTCTAAGAAATGCCTCTTCTAATTCATCATATGTGTGTAAGGAAGCAATAGGAAGTAGATGAAATAACCAATTATAAGCTTCCCCCACTAATGTCTACTAGAATAATTTTAGTAGAATCAAAGGACTTACATGAGATGGAAAATCCTTTCAAAAGGCCTAAAGGTGTAAGAATGGATCTCCAGTTCCATCAAAGTGAGGCAATGATGGTATATAAAAATGCTTAAGAAATGAAGCTTTTATAAATGTCTTTGAAATAAGGTTACCATATAAATCATTAGTATCCATCCAAGACTTATAGGTCTTATTTTCCAAGGTAAGGAGATGTACTTGGTGTTGTAATTCACCAACTACATGCATTAAAGAGATAATCTACTAGGATGGTACATTAGCATCTTGAAGTGGTTAATTTAATAATTTAATTTGATTGTTGATTTTATCCATGGGAATGCTAAATTTAGGAATTAGATCATAAAGAGGGGTTGTGCTCACTTGAACCTTGGGAGTAATGGTAACTTGGACCTTACTAGAGGGATATGGGCTACCATTCTCTATAGGTGGAGAGTTAGAAAGAGGCTCTATTTTAGTGAGCGGTGGCTTGGAAGATTCATTGATATCTTTATATTCTAGTGTATCACATTCTAGTTAGTAGAAGATGTGTTATTATCATGAATATGTGTATTATGTGAAATAGAATAATTCATAGAAGTAGAAACAACATTTGGAAGTGCATTATATTTCAGAGGAGGATGAGAGAAGAGTTAAAAACATGAGATGCATATTCTTATTCACTATGTGCATAATAATCATAATTTTTCCATGCATTTACATCATTAGAATATTATTTATAATCACTCTCATTTTCATATTCACTTGCATGTTCACTATCATATTCATTATCACTTTTAGTGTGACTAGGGAGAGGTGTAAGAGAAGAATTTAATTCTTTTCTAATATGCAATAAAGTATCATTAGAAATTGGAATATCATGCTCATCTATGTTATCCATGGATGGAGTACATGCATTATTTGAGAGAGAGAGAGAGAGAGAGAGAGAGAGAGAGAGAGAGAGAGAGAGAGAGAGAGAGAGAGAGAGAGAGAGAGAGAGAGAGAGAGAGAGAGAGAGAGAGAGAGAGAGAGAGAGAGAGAGAGAGAGAGAGAGAGATTAGGTTCACATGGAAGAAAATTATCACCAATCAGAGGTTCATTTGGAAGTGCATGACTAATTTATTCATTTGGTGCATTGTGCATAGGAGAATGAGGTGAAAAGTATCTTTCCCATTTATCAAAATTATTTTCTTTAAAAGAAGGAATAAAAGAGATAGGTTTGAGAGAAGAAGATGCATCTTCTTGTACTTCACTATCACTATCACGTATATCATCATATTCCTCATTATAAAAATAGTAATTTTCTTCATTTTAAATAAAATCATTTTTCACATTTTTAGCTAATGTGAAATTTTGAAAATTTGTCCATTCATTGTCATAATTATGAGAAAATTTTAAGAATTGATCTATGGAATGAGAGGGAAGAAGTTCCTTAGTGGACATTTTATTTATTTCACCAAAGAGAATATTGAAAAGTACTATTAAGAAAATAAATGAAAAAAGAACTATGAAAATAGAGATTTTGAAAATATTCTTGGCAATTTAAATAATTTGTAAAAATTTCAAACTATTTTTCTAAAAATTGTAAGTAAATAAAACTTGGGGTTTGAGGACCTAGTTTGGAAATCTAGGGTTTGGAGCTAGGATTTTAAAAATTTTGAAAATCATGAAAAAATTTAAATTCTAAAAATAATTTTGAATAGAATAAATGCACAAAATTTAATACAAATATCAAAGAATTGAAATTAATTTTTTGCAAAAAGAAACTGCTAGTATTGAAAATTTGAAATTATTTTTGACAAAGTAAACAATTTTCAAAAAAAATTAAAATATTTTTCTAAAATTTGTAGGGAAGGCTTGGGGTTTGAGGACCTAGTTTGGAAATATAGAGATTTGAGCTAGGGTTTTAGAATTTTTTTGAAAATTATGCAATAATTTAAATTCTAAAAATTATTTTCAATAGAATTAATGCACAAAAATTAATAAAAAAATGAGAGATTTGAAATTAAATTCTTGCACAAAAAATATGGAAGAATAACCCTAAGGGTACCTAGGGTTTTTATATTTTTTTGAAGTATGTAAAGTTCACCAAATGTTTTATTATTTTTGGGAAACTAGCGTCTAGTTCCTAAATAATAAGGGGTCTAGAATAAGGGAAAAAATCTAGTTTAATAGAGTAAAGTATAGATTTTTACCAAGTAATTTACATGAGAAAGAGAGATAAACTTATCTAAAAATAGGTTGAAGTAGAGGATCAAGAGCTATAAATTGAGAAGTAAGAATAAGACAGTATTTAGAATCTAGATTTAACCTTCATTCTATTGTTGGATAGGAGTACCAAAAGTGGATAGGATTGGTACTGGTGCTATAGTCCACCTCTACTATTGTTGTCTTGAAGATCTGATCTTTTTGGGTTTTGTTCACCACCTCAGTGTGAGCCTATGTAAAAAAATTTAAAGTTTGGAAGTCAAAAAATCTCATTGTAGGTCTATTTCAATCTCCAAACCCTATATCTATCTACACACATACAAATAATAAATGCATCAAAAGAAAAATGGGGGAAATTGGGTTAGGGGAAGAATGATCATATAATCTAAAACCCCTATTGTCCTGATTCATCCTATATTAACCCTTGAGGTATGGTCTTAGATAAAATGTAGTTCTCCCTTAGGGAATGTGCATAATCAATATGCACAATAGACTCAAGAATGACTTTTGCCTAGGCCCTTCCTTGATCAATTATGAAAGTCTATGTGTGATGCATAATGTTGAGTTATACTATTAACTATTTTTTATTATGTTTAATGTGCCAAATAGAAAGTGATAGATATAAAATTCCTTGTGAAGTCCTTTATATATGAGACTATTTCAAATTTGGGAATTTTATTTGCATTTGACCGACATTAAAAAAATTAAGGATGAAGCTAAAAAAGGGGATAGGACCTATTGAGAAAATTAACTTGACTATTAGAGATCAAAAACACCTTGGACAAGAGCAATAGAAATAGACACTAGGGGCATCGATGTTGTAGTCCAACCTTAATGCTCTTATCCTATAGTCCTGAGACCTAGGGGGGATGGAAAGAGGATAGAAAACCTAACGTGGTTGAGGTGGAATGAATATTTGAAAGGCTTTGGATGATTGGGAATAGGTAAAAAGGTGTCTAATCATGTAATAAGACTGAGATGACTAAAATTAAAGACATGGCTAAATATGAACAAAGCTCATATTCTCCAATCAAGATATCCTATGAAAGCACTATAAAAAGACAAAATATGTGTGGTTTCTTGATGTATTTAAGGTGTATACACAATCATTAGAGTAGGATATACTCTTCTTCAAGTGAGATATGATCTGGTCGAATATGGAGAAGGTAGGCTTGGTACTCAAGTAAGTATATAAAAGAAAGGTAATATTTTAAATCTATCCTTCCAAGAGGCATATGAATCTCATGATCATATGTTTAAAATCATCAAGATGGGATATCATCCTCTTATTCAATTGGGAAAAACATATCAGCTCTTGAAGGATGTAATAAGCTTTTATTGGCCCCAATCTTTGATCATGAGATGAAGAGTGGGAAGTAGTAAAAGGCATGTGAACAATTTCAAAAGGAATATATCTACATTGGAGACCTATTTAAATATGGCCTACTTGAGATCAAGTCAAGTTAAATGCCAAGGAATAGGTCTGATTCACAAATCATCTAATCTAAAGAGAAACATGCTTGGCACTATAATTCAGCCCATCATGAAGATGATTCAAGTAGTTTTCCTTTTGATCCTAGAAATGAGGTATGCTTATTTGCTAGTTGTGCATAATAGTTTGTTTTTTTATTCCCCTAAGTGCCTTGAGAACATGTGTGTGTATGTCTTGTTAGTTTGTTGGCTTATTTTTTGTGTGTCCTTGCTTTGTGTGGTTGAGGTAGTCAAGTGGTCTTATCTTGATCAAAGCTTGTTTTCAAGGTCCTTTTATTTGTCTCAAACTTCATATGAGTCCCTAAGCCCAATGGAATAATAAGGTTACTAGTCTAGCTAGTATAACAAGCATACTACCCCTATGAGTCACTAATTTATTGACTAAATATGACTTTTACATCAAATTAGGTCACCCTTAGGTAAAAAAATGACTTTTAGGTGTTTTATGGGTCTAATACATATGTTAAAATGTTTTTTATAGGTTAATTAATGTCATTTGATGTTATACTAGCCTTGGTCCTTACTCATTTTAGTCCTTTTAGTCATTTTGGATCATTTGGAGGTCAAAAAAGGTGCATTTAATGACATGTATGGATTTATTAGGAAGTTTGAAGATTACAAAAGATGATGTCACATGACATGTGTCCTAAGAGATCTTAATAAAATATCAAAACTTACAAGTGACAAAAATTCTTGTATCAACTCTTAAGAGAATCCCCTTCTTCTTAGGAGAAGATCAAACAACTCCTATTGAGCACATCAAGGATGATGTTAACCTTTGTTTAGTCCACAATGTTGTTAATGAGAATAAGATATTATACTAATTACTGCTTATTTTAAAGGAAAATCACTGTAGTGGTATATAAACCTCCCACTAAAATACAATGCTTCCTATGATTACTTAGGATCAACCTTAGTCAAATAATTTAAGGATAATTCTGATCACTTATCCTTAGTTTAATAGATAACTACCATAAAGAGAGCTCCTCATAAGTTCATGACTAACTTCAACCTTAGATTATAAAAAACATGGACTAGGATACTTCTATTGATTAGGCCATCCCTAGAATATGCCTTTTTGTATTATCTAAGAACCTTTAATTATGACATTAGTGTGATGATACAATCAATAGGTGTCAATACCTTGCTAGATGCTTATGAGGTTGTAATAAGAGAAAAAAATAGTTTGATACAAGATGGTAAGATTTCTCCAAGGCCTCCAATGTCTATCTTCCTAAAATTTTAATTTATACTAGCTCCTTAAGCTCCTCAAGTTTTATAATTAGCTCTTATTCTACCTCCTCAAGCCCAAGTTATAGCCCCTTCAAATCAATCTAGTTATCTTGAAGAAATGAAAGGTTTGTTACAATCTTTTGGAAATGAAATAGCACAATTGAAGAACTAGTAATATTAGGCAAATAGTCTTATCAAAAACCAAGTCAGCCCACCTATCATCCTATCAGAGATCAAAGGCCTCTTTATCAAGGATTTAGAGAGAATAGACCAAGCTCAAGGAGCCATAACTCAAGATAAACCATATGAATTTATTGATCTTAATTCACCTTCCACTTCAAAGGCTATTTTCTTACACCACCTCAAAATAATTTGATGTAGGACTCATGTTGGTAGCCATCAAATTTCAATGATATTCATAGCCAGGTCTTGGTGTCATAAAACATGACCATGCCAAATGACATAAGAATATTTTTATCTTCAAGGATGTAAATATCAAGAAATAGGTTTTGTTTCATAAGGAGATACTCAAAAATTTCAAGGTCAATCTAATTCCATTAATGTAAATTAGAAAATGGATAATCATATGGCTTTCAATTAGGGTGGTGAGATTAACACTTCAAATGGCCAATTTACAGTTATTACTAGAAATTAAAAAATCCATTGATGAGACTCAAGATGTGATTAATGATTAAAAAATCCTAATTTTTTTCCCAAAAGTATCGAATAATAACTTTCTACCCTTATAGCTAAAAAAAATTAGAATGTAAAGGCTACAAAAGTTCATCAAGTACCTTTAGTCTAGGAGCATCTAGTGGTTCAAAATTTGTAGCAAAGGTTAGTGGGACTCAACTCAGTATAGTGGATAAAATGAAGAATTATAACATAGTAATAAGTATGTTTGATTCCCTATCTATTCTAGGATAAAAAGATATACTCATTTAAGAGCTTCCATCCCTTAAGTTATCTCCAAAATTAATTGAGAAATAGGATGTCTCAAATAATTCAGACTAGCTAATGAAGCTACAAGTAAAATAGGTACACAATATTATAAAGGTGTAAAAAATGAGGTAAAATCAATTAAGACTCATTTATACCTCTCTTTGATATTTGGTGACACTTTAGGTCATAACTGTGTGGTGGATAGTGGAGCTAGTAAATTGTAGATAAGTTTGGTCTAGTTTATAAACCAAATACTAAGGGAGTATTAAAACTATATGGGTCACCAAAAAATATAGTATTAATAATTAAATATCTGAATTTTACATGACATTTTTTTCCAAATGTTACCATTTAGTAAGATGTGTTTGTGGTGGACTTGCCTCCTTACTTTGCCATGTGTCTTTCAAGAGACTTCACCTCAAATATTGGGGGATACTTATTAGCTAATTGGACATATTTAATGTTTATAACTAGGTTTTTTTACTAAGGTAATGATTCATTCTAAACCCATTTCACATTTCCATTTAGATCCATATATGCCAAGTGTTGTAAATACTAACTGTGTCATCTCGAATGAGGTGCTAAAAACTAGTGGAGTGGAAACTGATTCACCTTTAGATGGAGTTACATTATTTTGAACTAATGAATGGGCCTATAAATTACATGATCATGATCTTTATAAGGTAATTTAATAATAAGTACTTGGTTTTTATTTCCTCCATGAGAATGATGCACTAATTCTAGCCATGGTGAAGGATGATGAATCTAGTGAAGGTATATGGTAGTTGTACTTTGATGAATCAAGGAATAAACATGGTACCAGGGCTAGAATGATGTTAATTTATCCAAAAAGGAAAATTTATTTATATTCCATTAATATTTATATTGGTTGTTAAAATAATGTTGTATATTTTGACACACTAGTTCGTGGTTTGTAATGGGCTAGGAAGATGAAAATCAACACCTTGTAAGTTCTTGGTGATACTAAAATTATAGTTCACCAAGTAAGAGGTCTTATTTTATGCAATAATACATTGATTATATATTATAAAAATATGGTGTGGGAATTACTTGAGTATTTTCAATATTTTAATATTCATGTAATACTAACCGATGATAGCAAATATGAAGATAGGTTGGCTACCATAGGGGCTCATTTAGTATCTCAACTAATATTAAAAATGAGAAAATATAGTCACACATTAAGTTGTTTATGACGCCTTATATTCTAGATAACCATGATAATTGGAAAGTGTTTGAGGATGATAATCATAATGTTAGGTTCTTACAAGAAGAGGTTGAGCTCTCATCTTGGAATCAAACAAAGTACTTACAATAGTATGGTAATCAGATTGTGCAACTAAAAACAATTAATTTTCCCAAAGGATTGGTCACAGTTGAGAACATATTTAGTGGTGATAATGAATTGAGGAAGGAGAATTCATCTTTGTTAACTAAAGAATAACATTATGTCAATTTGGATATTACAGCTAGTAAGAACTTGAAGCTGGGTAAGGTATGCACTCCTTCACAAAATGAAGCTTTTATTGAATCATGTAAAAGTTTTGCTGATGTGTTTTCATGGAAATATAGTGATCTAAAAGGATTTGGCCCAATTCTAGCTCAACACACCATTGAGTTAAAGCCTGAAACTAAACCAATGAGACAAAGGCAAAAGCCTATCAATCCAAAACTTGATATTTTGATGATTTATGAGCTTCATAAGCTCATAGATCTATCCATTATATTAGCAATAAAACACTCAACTTGGGTATAAAACCTTGTTCTAGTACAAAAATAATAATTGTGAGATTAGACTATGTGTTGACTTCCAAGATTTGAACAAGGCTTCCCTTAAAGATCATTATCCATTGTCATCCATGGAAAAAAAATTATAGCTAGTTGCAAGTTCAGATAGGTTTTATTTTTTGGATGGATATAATGGATACAATTAGATCTTGGTTAAGGATGCAGAACAATTAAAGATAACCTTCAATACAAAGTGGGGGACCTTTACATACATAAAAATTCCCTTTGATTTATCCAATGCTAAAGTAACTTGTTAGAGAGACATGGATATGAAATTTCAAGGTCTTCGTAATAGGTATTTACTTGTCTATTTGGATGACATAACCATTTTTTCAAAGAGTTCAAGTGAGCACATGGTCCACCTCAAACAAGTGTTCAAAATGTGTAGGAAATTTGTGGTATATCTTAATCCCAAAAAGTGTGTCTTTTTAGTTCATGAAGGTAAGATTCTTAGGCATGTGGTTTAAAAGTATGGTTTAAGTATAGATCTTGAAAGAATAAATTCAATTCTTTCTCTTTCCTTACTACTCACAAAAAGGCTTTTCAAATATTTTTATGGGAAATAATATTTGTAAGAAAATACATTTTGTATTTTTCCACTTTAGCTAAGCCACTTACAACCATGCTAAAGAAGAATCAAAGTTTTAGCTAGTCCAAGGAAGGAATGAAGAGTTTTGAATAGTAAAGAGAGCCATAGAAAGTGATCCTACACTCATAAATCTATAATTCATAATAGACTTCATCTTTTACACTTATGCTAACATGGATACCATTTTAGGTATTCTTATGTAATAGAATCATGAGGCCTTGGAGTAGACAATAGCCTTCTTTAATCAAGGCTTGGAAGAGTATAAAACAAGGTATTATTTTTTTGAAAAACATTTACTTTTAATTATCAGGTCTCTCAATAAGTTTAGATACTTGTTGTCTAATAATAAGATACACCTAATGGTTTTCCCATCCAAGTATCAAAGAGTTCCTCTTAAACAAAGATATAAATGAGAAGAGATTTGGTTGGATAATGAATTTAATGGAGTATGACGTAGAAATAAAGGTCACAAAGCTGATTAGAGGAAAAGGACTTTGTGATCACTTAACCAAAGACTTGTAAGAGACTAATAAAGTGTTTTTAGTCTCAAATGATGAAGATATTGTAGTTAATCATACCTTACCTTCCATATGGTTGCATGACTTTGTAAGATATATCCAAGATGGTCTTTATCATTATAATTTCAGTGATTCAAAAAGAAGATATTTCAGATTGAAATCCATTCCATTTCTTCTTGTTAATGGTGTTATTTTCAAGAAATATATCAATGGCATGTTGCTAAAGTGTATAGAGATTTATTGAAGATTTATATGATGGAAATGGTAGATGACATTTTTTATCAAGGACTATAACCCTTAAGTTCATAAGAGGTGGGTACTATTGTCTAATATATTTGGTGATTGTCATGCATGGTTAATAAATGCAAATAGTGTGCTATGTTTGTAGGAAAAGTGAAACTTGTAGCCTTACTTATCCAACAAATTGTAGTGTACCAACCCTTTGTCCACTGGGGATTATAATTTATTTGCCTCATCAATCCTCCTTAGATATCAAGTCATAATTGCATCCTTACTACTACATATTAATTCACAAGATGGACAAAAGTAGTAGCATTAAAAGAAGTGAATGAATCTAATTTTCTAAACTTTTATGAATTTTTGTTTACTATATTTAGAGTTCCTTCAACCATAATTTCTAACAATGCCATGGATTTTATGGAAACTAGGATCAACCAATGGGCTATTCAACATGGTCTCTATCTCAAAAATTCATCAAACTAATAACCACAAGGAATGGCCTTGTTGAGTCCATAAATAAAAACCTATTTAAGACCAAAATAAGGACTATTGAAAATAATTAGAGGTCATGGCATTTAAATTTGAATTTGGCTCTATGGGCTAATAGGATAACATAAAAAATATCAATAGCCAACTCTCCATAGAATTTGGTATATGTTAAGGAAATAAGGTTATCCATTTATCTTGAGTTTCATACCTTAGAACTAATGCATTAGCTTGAGTTATTATAGAATGAACTAATGGAGAAAAGGATTCTAGACTTATGGAGGTGGAAGATATTATAAATAAATCACCAAGCACAAGTGAAGATAAACTTTGACAAAGGAGCTTCTTGATAGAGTTTCAAAGAAGGAGATTTGATCCTCAAGTGGGATGAGGATAGAGCTAAACTAGGAAGGCATACTAATTTTGACTCCATTTAGAGTGTCTCATACACAATATCCAGCTACAAATCCCACATTATTTTGTTTATGTTTTGTCTCAAATAATTGCTTTATTTACACATTTGTTTTGCTAGCTAGTTCCTAGGATTTATGTGTTTGCTTCCTTATTTTGGAGGAAGAATTGTTATTACTTCAATTCAAAAGGGTAATTACAATCGAGATTGAGATTTTTTAATATTTTATGAGTCTAAAATTCATGTAAATGGTCTGGTTCTCAAGCATATCCTACATGTTTGCCAGTTGAATGGCCAAAATGTTGATAATTTTGAGTTCACATGTCAAATTGTCACCCCTATCATTCAAAACATTGCATGTCATGCTAGTTTATATATTTGGTCAGTATTATTTTCTTTAAAATTTCTTAAAGTGATCATTATAATTCATGATTATCAGGTCTTAAGGTTGATTAGGAGAATTAAAGTCTTGTCCTTCATTTATCTTGTGCTTGTCTAGTCATTTTTAGCCTTTCCAAGCCATTTTCAATGGGGAGAAGAGTCAAAAGTGTTTTAATGAGTGTCATGACATGTATAAATTTCATTTCATGCCCAAAATATGAATAATTAGGTTGATCACATTCTAGACTAACTTCATGGCTCATTTCTATGTAATTTTGACCATTTTGTGTCCTCTAGAGAAGAATTTGGAAGTTTTTGATCATATTTTATCAATAAGAAGATTAATTACATATTTATTAACCTTATAAAACATTTTTAGGACTCAATAACACATTTTACATAATTTAAATTAGATATCCTTAGTAATTTGTCCTTTTTCAATGCAAAAATAGGCCTTTTTAAGGCATTCATACTAGTTTTTAGAGGATTTTTGTGAGAAAATGATATCATAGGATTTATTGGGTCATCATATGGTCATATTATTGGTTTGGAGCAATTTTTAAGTGAAAAATGACAAAAAACTAGTTTACTTCTATATCGACCTTCTAGGCAGCTCTAGAAGGTTAGTTTTCAAATGCTCGATACGAAAAGAGGAGAAAGAGTTAGGATATAAAAATTTAGAAATTTTTATGGGTATGATTAATATTTAAATTGGTGGTATTTGGTTTGTATTTTTGGCCTCATATTTATGAATAATAATTAAGAGTGACAATAGGTCACTATAACCTATGCATCCAAGAGAGGTCTATTATTGGACATATTTCTAAAGCTAAAAAATTATGTAGAGTAATGGTTTTGAGGGATTATTTTATGGGTCATGAGGATATTTTTAATTTTTATCTCATCTAATAAATACTAAAAAACAAGGTATTTATATAATAAAACCATGTTTCCTTCACTATCTTTGGGAATGATCTTTTGGTTTAGTTTTGGAATAGAACCTGAGTTGTCAAGCAATTTTTTACATATTCAAAGGTTATAAATTAAATATATAATTCATGAAACAAATTTTTAATCCAATTAAGGGTTAATAGGTCTCCATTATAATTATATCTATTTTGAAAGAATTTGAGCTGAGTTTCTTGAAGTTGTAGGATTTTAGTGCATTAAGATGAAAGTATTAATAATTTTTGAGGTGTTTTGTTAGTCCACTAATACCTTCCAATATTAAGTCATATCTATCTCCACAAACCCTTATGAGATCAAACTTGTAGTCTTACTATACTAGTCATCATGTGCAAAGCTTGAACTATGTATAAAGATATGAATTATTCCAAGAAAGATGGTTTGTTTCCATTCATAACGAATGTATCCAAGTTATAAATCAACTAGGCAAGAAGGATACTTAAAGGAGATAATCTCAAGAAGGAGAATCCTCATCAACATCAAGGATATAGTCAAGCCAATCTAGACCTTAGATAGGGTTATAAAATCATTAGTAAAGATCAATTTGAGATAAATGAAGAAAGCACCCAAATAATTATGAAGATTAAAGGATTTAAATGACAGCCCATGGCACCTAAATTTAATGGATCATTCCATGGAGCTCCAGATGTATAAGATACCATGAATGTCTTTTTGAAAGGTATTTTCACCTACAACAAGGTCACTGGAGTAGGGGTTTAAGAAGGATATATGATAAGATAAAATCCAAATCAAGGATTTAACACAATTGTATAATGTGTAATGTGATTAACCATCCAATTTATATGATATATCTAGGGTTCTAGTATTTAATGAGGTATTTGATATCACAATGAGTGTAAGAGTGTTGAAACTCAATCTGTAAATTTAAGAATGAGCATCTACAAGATATAAAAGGACTAATTATTTTCATAGTCTCATAGAGTGAAGTTTGTTTAAATTTAAACTTTGGATACATCTAATTCCATGAACCATGATAAGGGTCAAGACCATGTCAATAAAATGACCTCAAATTCATCATACATAGTCAGATCTACTTGCTTTCACTTATCACCATGGTGAGTTGAAGTGTGAGGTCCTAAGAAAATTTATTGAGGTATCATGAAGAGTCTTGATAGGGTTTCTTCCATTTATTAAAACATAAGTATTCAATCTAGGATATTCCAATGCCATATGTTTAATTGTGTTAAGCTAGTTAACTACACCTACAGGCCTACAACACTAATCAACATCTACAAGTGCCTCACATGAGATAATCACATTGAAAGGAGTATTTGAATTGGGTGAAGTTATTTATGATGTAAAATAATCCATTTGAGAGTTTTTAAAGAGTCTAATACTAATTATAATATCATTGACCATGCATATGGTACACTTGTTATCCTCACTTCCCTATACACTATGTATCCACCTATAGGTGGCTCTCTACAAAGATCCAAAAGTGTTGTATGAGGGAGGTTGACAAGTTTTGAGGCCTTCATCAAGTTTGAATAATTTCTTTGAGAACCATGTTTAATGTCATTGACAGGCATGCAGACTTGAGAAGTCACCTTAAGTGAAGGAACTGAGTTCTAGGGACAAGCTCCCTAAAAGCTCCAAAATAGAGACCTGAGTAATTTTTATGATGTTATAATATTAGGTAAATTGGACTTTAACTGAGTTTGAATAAATCCATCATGTAACACTCATGTAGGGGTAATATCTTAACCAAATATAATGGGTGTTTAATCTAAACAAGTGGTGTGATGGAGGCTTCAAGGTCACACATTTATTTACTACATTTATTTTGTGTTTTCTATTTAATGTTGAACTTCAAGTAATGTCATAAGTATAAGATAAATGATAAAGGCATATCATTATGATGAATGATCCTATTGAGGAGGAAGGCTCGCTAAGGATCCAAATAATATTGAGGAGGGTTGGATTACTAGGTTTTTGTCATATATGAGCACCTACAGGATCCTCTTTTAACCTAAAACTATTCACCTATAGGTTTTAAAGAAAGTTGACATGTTAGAATCTAACTATTGAGTACTAAGACTAAGTTTTAGGTAGTTTATGGATACATTTCACTCATTTAAAGAGACTAAAATATTTTAATAGATCCTAAATCATGTAACTTAAGTTTCAAGGAGTAAAAATCAACCTACAAGACCTATGTTACCCCAAAAATGGTCATACATAGTTGACTACAGTAGATAGTGAGTTTGAATATGGTATTATTGGTGTTAACTTGCATGAGCATGGTATAAAGGATCCAAATGAATAAAGGAGGGTATTTTAGACTTAAATAAGATTATGGGGAAATTATTAATGGTTTTATATACTATTCTTCACCTATAGGTGTGCCCCTAACTTTAAAATGCTAACCTACAGCCTGACTATAGATTTTTACAAGCTCATAAGTGTTAATAAAGAGGTGAAAACTTGATTAGCATGGATACATATCAGTTAGATTTGGTTCTAATATATAAACATGGTACAATGGTGTGTATAAAATGTTTCAAATAGTGAAATGTAACCTAAAGGACTCCATTATACTTCAAGAATAGTTAAGTAATAGTGAACTATTATGTGATAGTGTATTAGCATGTAATCATGGTCTCATCACAAGACTTTAAGAAAATTAGGTATGATTAAGTTGGAAGTGAATAAAAAATACTTAAATAAATCTTTAAGTTAATATAAGATACCCTCTACTATAATTCATACCTATAGGTATGCCATTCCTTGAGCCAACAACTTAGTTACTATTGACTGTCAATTGACCAATCAAGTGAAAGATATGTATTAGAGTTTTGACTAAGGATGACATGTAAGATATGTTTAAAAGGATATTTAGATTGGAAATGCAGACTTCAATTGAGTCAAAAATCAAGGAAATATGGCATGAAAACTAATCCCTAAGGCACACTTGCAACTATACTTGCCAATACTGCACACAGGGAACCACAAAAGTCTACCTTGAGGGTTTTGAAGTTTTGGAGGTACTAGAAAGATTATCTAGACCTAAATATTTTTAAATATGGTCCTAATGACATAATTAATAATATCATATCACTCATTTGTATGAAATAATAGTGATAGTGCCCTCTATTTTATCTTAGACAGAGTGTACTCCCAAGTGCACAAAACCCTACAATTTTAGAAATTATATTGGAAAAGTGTATTTGGAGATGTGTGAACATTATAAAGATGCGTAAAATTTTGTTTTAGGCATTTAATAGTATTATAAATTTCTCAAATGTGCCTAAAACCAAATAAAGAGGTCTAAAACTAATAGATGCAATCAACTCCTACTTGGCCTCTTCTAGGGCTACCACCTAATAGGGGTATAACACCACTTCCAAGGTCTAATGAGAATTTTAAATAACGAAAATGGGGATTTATTGGGTTGAAAGATATTTTTACTTGTAGATAAATTCATGAAGAAACCATTTCTTGGCCCAAGACCAAAACAGGGTATGCAGAATGTGAATGAAAGCTTGATAGGCCATGTTTGGAAGTTCACACAAGTATAGATAATTAAAATAGGACCTCAAGGAGTTAGGGTATGTTTAATGGGGTATTTAACTTTAATTATATGGAATTTTTTCATAGGTTGGATGTTACAACTTTATAAACAAATTATAAGGGTGAAAACCACCTAAAACCCTAATTTGAAAATATTCAATTGGAAACCACCCAAAATGACCTTAAATTATCCCAATACCTACCAAAAATGGTATTATACTCTCATAGGGTCCTCCAAATGCAATTTTTATATACATTCATTTGTATGGAATATTATAAAAACTATACTTTTTCATGTTTTTGAGGTAAAAGTGAGGTTTTGAGGAGTGTACAAAGATTCCAATCACTGGGGGAGGTATATTGAGACTTGTTTTACCTGATAAAACTCAAAAATACATATTATATCACTCAAATATTACTAAACCATTCAATTATTTTGGGCTAGTTAGAAAATGCTTCAAAAGGGCAACCTTTCCAATGGCCATTTCAAGGTTCTTGTACCTCCATAGTGTTTTATACCACCAAAATTGATATGGATAATGGTGAGACAATAATTAAAGTTAATAAAGTTTTTTTTAATTTTCACACGTTTTATGGGTCTTAGGAACAAGTTTTCCACCTTTTAGTCTTAGGAGGGCTAATTAAGCCTAATTTATTTGAAAGAATGGGCTAGAAGACACATCTACACTTAAAATTTAGCCACAAAATTTTGTGAGGAGATATAAGGGGATATATTGTGTCTTTAAATTTTATCATATTAATATTTTCATCTCCATATTATCCTAGACAAGGATATTTGCTTTAAAAAAGGCTATAAAGAATTCATAGGAAATACATGGTTTTAGTGTAGAATCATGTTTATATAAATTGATGCATAAAATTACCTTTTACCAAGTCTAATATGATTTTGATAATTAATCCATGGAATATGTAAGTATACATGAAGGAAAACCAGCTTTGCCTTCTATGCCTAGCGAGAAATGAGAAATTTGAGAAATTAAAAGACTAAATCAATGAATATAACTCTTCATGAGGTCTTAAAATGTTGTTAAATGATATTATACACCACATTAAATATTTTAATAGTTCATGTAATGGTTTTAATTTAAATATATCAAGTTTAAAAAGGTCTCCAAACTCAAGTAGGATTTTCCTTCCTTCTTACACCCCATTTGAAGACAAAGTCAAAAATAAGGTTGAGGAAGTCTCCCAACAACTTATGCCAATTATTTAAGAATCATTAATGAGAATAAATAAGGTTTTAAATTAATACTTGAATGAAATTTAAGTTTTAAATTCATGGAGGAAGAGTCATTTATCAAGGAAATATGTGAGCTTAAATCTAAGGGTTGTAGTAAGAATCTAGTCACTCTCCAAGTGCTCTAGGTTTGACTAAACATACGAAAAAGTTACTAAGTCCCAAAAACATCTAATAATATCTTTTTCATT
Organism: Torreya grandis; assembly: GCA_037957365.1. Classification (NCBI taxonomy): domain Eukaryota; kingdom Viridiplantae; phylum Streptophyta; class Pinopsida; order Cupressales; family Taxaceae; genus Torreya; species Torreya grandis. The sequence continues at coordinate 483,057 of JARHVA010005925.1, forward strand.
CCACCCTATGAATCTAATGTTTGGAATGTTGAATAATACTATGTATCATTAACAAAGGGAGTAAGACAAAGTTTGTAGTCCCTTATTTTGGGGTTGCTTTATCTCCAAGCATTTTTTTTGCTAGATGAATTCATTTCTCCAAAATGTAAAAATGAGTCTTTTTATTTTAGTTGTGCCTAGAGGCTGCCAAAATATTTTATTCACCTTTTGAGAGAAATAAGAAGATTTATTCCTCCATTTTTAGGCTTTTTAAGTGAAGTGTATGTGTTTTTCATTGATATAATCTATTGAAGCACTTGTTTTCATATGTTATTATTTGGTTATTGTACCTTCATGAAAGATATTTTAGGTTATACATGTCATGTTAAGTGTCTAAAATAGCTTAATCTCTTGTATTGGATGTGATTTCAATCCTTCCTTACATAAACTAAGTTTATCAAGTCCTTGTGAAACACTTGTGTATAGTTTTTTCCTGAGTGTAGTGAATGTGTGCAAGTTTTTCCCTCTCATAAGAGTGTCATTGGAAGCATAAGCGGTCATAAAATAATTGGTCCATCTCCTTTATTTCAGTTTATCTTTTATTTTTATTGTAAATAGTAACTTTTTTACCCTTTTCATTATGAGAATGAATAAATAGTCGATTAAGAGTAAGTTTTAGTGATAACACCAAGGGAACCAAACCTCTCTAGAGATTCTCTCCCATTTGAAGTCACCCAAAATTTGGATATATTCCATGTTCTAATATGAGTTAGGAATATCACACTTTCTCTTAAGGAGACACTCTTGATTGAAACTAACTATCACCAATAATACTCCACAAACCAAACTAGGAATTGACAAAGATGACATTTCTTCACCTTCTCACACACCACTCATAGTGCAATAAATGAAACAATTTTTACCACCATCTAAAAATTTTACTTATCCTAACAATCCTCCTAAGTGGTATGACCCTAATAAATTTTATTGATACCATGCTGACATTGTTGACTCCCATAAATCTTGTAGAGGGCTCACTAAATTTTCTATCTCTTATATGCTTGGTGATTCATTTAATCATGAAGCTATGATCAACCTTCATCATCAAGAGTACACCATTGCTTCTCAAAAAAGAAAATTTTCTAAATCTTTTTCTTCCAATAATGAAAAATATTTTTCCATAACTAATAATCAATAGAATACCAAGGATGTTTATGCCATTGATGTTAACTATGACCATTATTACAATAATGCTCAATATGCTAACACTACTAAGGTTAATTATCATTGCAAGCTAGCTCATAAATATCCTATTACTAATCCTAAAAAACCATATTTAGAATAATAACTTATTAAAGATACTACAACCACTAATCTAGATTTAAAATTCCATGAGGAACCACTTCCTCCTTCTGAACCCCCAACCACTTCTATGTACACATCTAGGTTGATCATCCAATCTTAGGTTGATGGTGAGTGATTTTTGGTCAACACAAGATGGCATTTCTAATATGTGTGTTAATTTATCTAGATCAAACACACTCTATAATGAAATCATATCTCTTAAGATGTATTTTTCTCTTAAGTTTATAATATTATCTCCATCGTATTCCTCATCAAGGGGATTGTCTCTATCCTTATCATTTATGATATGAGCACTAAAGACCCTAGAGGTGTTTTAAAAGTATAATATGTGATGATCATCATCAAAAACCTAAAATTTATCAATGTTGTCTTAGACTAAATGGTAGGGTATAAGATATATGGAAAAAATTTACATCCTTGAGTAGTTTAAAAGAGTTATATTTGTAATCAAAGCTGATAAGGAATCCACAACCTAGTTTTCTTCTCTAAGAATGGAGATAACATTGAATGTATTGAATAATTCTATCAATTCCTATGGTCTATGTTTATATTTATTAAAATAGGATAGGTTGCACTAAAATTTACCCCATGCTTGATTAACTACCAATTCATAATCCCCAAATGATTTTAGCTCTTTGAGTTTTTGTTTTAGAGTAAGCTAAAAACCTAAAATCAAAGCTTCATATTTCATACGGTTATTTTTGCAAAGAAACTTTAAATTATAGGGAACCATATGTCATTTACCTTGTAAGTTGAATAACGCAATCCCAACTCTAGAACCTTATTTGGAACAACATCTACTAAATTATAGGGACCATAGGCCTAATTACCTAGTATTATCATTAGCAGTATCTTTTACTTGTTCTATATATAGGGAGTAAATGTAAATGTTTGAAGATACTATGTCTATCTTCTCATCAACATCATTATATTATGTAATCATATGTTTCATATTAGGCTCTTTGTGAACATGAATTTGATTATCCATACCTCTCACAACCAACCACACATGAAAGAAGTTTTTATCCATATAACCATTTAGGGTCTTGGGTAAATCCCTACTAAGAATCATCCCATAGGATTATAGGATCTATCTCACTTGAATTTACATGAACCTTCAGACTCTGGGTTTAGATTCTAGCTACATCTGCACATTCAAGATTTTGCCTACCACCTTGAACTCATATTTTTCTAGATAGACTACTATTTCATCCTATTTAAAGGGTGTTATACCTAACTTTTAAAAAATTCTAGTAAACATGACATTTTTTGAGGTCCCTATGCCAATTAGAAATTTATTCAAGTTCTTTCCAAACAATTGAGCCATGAGGAGGAATGGAGGGACCTCAAAATTATTCTTATGTATGATCACATTGGTGTGCATATTCATAGGATTTGGATAGGTTGGTTTATCTATTAAAGACTATAAGAGGAGGTATCTTTGATTAGTGGTCTAGGCAAGCTCATGTAACATGATATTTTACTTGATCTTATTCATGTCTTGTACGATGTTGTAACCCATATTGATAGGAATAGGTTACACCTCTTCATAAAGCTTAAGGTTACTAGATTTTGGAGGTGGAGGATCATTTGTTACTCTGGTATCGGGAGGGATTGTACCATTATTAGTGGGAGTGGATGTAGTAATAGGTTGTTAATGTGTCTAACTCCTAAGGTCATATTTTTTGTTGGTACTACTAGAAAGAATGTACATCATTGGTGGATGCCTTTGGTTCATTATAGTTTTAGCTAGGAAAATAAAGGGTTTATACTACCATAATAGTGATTGGAGATCATGAAGAACTAGGAATATACGAATCTTTAGTGTCATTCAAAAGTCTTAGGACTACCTCATATTATTTTGTATCTCTTTATAAGATGTCAAAAGCACTACAAAACTCAATGTAGTCTAAATCCTTGTACTAGCCTATGTTGTGCATGTATAAACATAATATTTTCAAAATTTATCAATTACTAATTCTTTCTCTCTTTCATGAGCTCATAAATTCTTAATCTCTCCAAGTAAATGCTTTAAGGGTGCATCAAGAAAGGGCCAGGTAGACCATTAATGCTATGTAGGATTATTGTCCCTATACCACCACTTTTTATCTACACAACCATATACTATTTACTACCTTACAATTTGACACCTCTATTAGACACTCCTCTAAGTAATTAACCACCTTATGTATCTCCTTCCTAATCCTAAAACCCTTTTTGAAATTTATCAAATAATGTTGGCCTAGGCCAACCCTATATTCTAATTGATATTTGCACATTATGGGTCTAGGTCAACCTTGGTTGACCTAGAATAGGATCTAACCTGATTTTATCAATTAATGATATAAGTTTGAATTGGTTTGATCCTATTGGATAAACTTTTAGAAATGTTTAGGGTTAGATTCAACTATATATTCACATCCATTTTGTCCATTTAAAGGTAAATATAAGAAGAAGATTATTGTAATATGCATCTTCTTATCCACCATTCTAATTAAAGATCATTGATTAGAGTTCCAATAATTTATTTGTAGATATATATATGTATATATATTGTCTTGTGGGTCTTTTATATGCATAGAGAAGTTGTGTATCCTATATATGACTTATCTTTTTCATCTTTACATACCAAAACAACCTCTTACAAAGCACCTCTATCAAGGGAGAGATTGAGGCTTGGCAAGTTCATCTTCAAAGGTAAGTATTCTTAACTTTGTTCCTCCTTTGTTAATTTAGATAAATTAACATGTGTACTTATCTCCCATGTATTAGGATTTCATATACATTTACTTGAGTATATTTATTATATGCATGTTTAATTTTTATATTTATTACCCCCACTTTGTGTCATAGGATTTGATGAGCACTAGATTTTATTTTACTTGTCATTTACTTAGTGAATATGAAAACATAGGACTTAGCTATGGTCATTGCATGGTGTTGCTTGAATAGAGGCTTTTTAACCCTATCTAGTGATGTTATTATGGTAAGATATCCCTTGATTAGGTCTAGTGGATCCATATTGGCCATGACCCTAGATATCTAATGTGTTAACAAAAGAAAGTGTATGTAGGATTTATCTTCTCTAAGCTAGGATTAATTAATAGGTCAATTACATTTTCCTTTGTATACATTCTAGTGAACCTAACATGAATCAAACTCTTATATTTTTTATTTCATGAATTCACTTTTTATCATCAAATTATATATTTTTATTTTTATAGTACTGTATAAAACATGTCAGTATAGTTTTAATAGTCTATGTGTAGGTTTAACACATAGTCCCTCCAAAATAACTCTATTTTGTTTATGTAGGTATTCTCCAAATACATGTGACTGGATTGATCAACTCATCATAGTCTTGTTCTTCAGTTAAAGTATTTCATACGTAGTTGAGCCAATCAACTCTATTCATAGTATTTTTTAGCATATAGTTTTGTAGACATAGTTGAGACAGTCGAATTTGTTCATAAATTATATTTTGGCATATAGGTTTTGTAGACTTCATCAACCTAGTTGACCCTATTTTTAAAATGTTTTAATCAACACTTGAGCAACACAACATAAAAATTTACAAACTAAACATCTTAAAAACCACTAAATTTCATTATTATCTTCTCTATCATTTTAGTTTTTCATTTATAGTATTATTTTTCACAACTTTATAGTTTATAAAATTGTAACCCTATAACAAACTAGGTTGACTAGCTCGACATAGTTCTATGGCCTATCTCTATCTAAAAGAGATAGTTGACTTGGTTTAACTATGTTATTCTGGATATTTATTCCATATAATATTAGAGAACCTATTGACTTTGTTATATATTTTTTCCATATAGTGTTGCCTAAACTAACTATATACTCTTCACAATCAAAGGAATTAACCTATTTTTTGCTAGTAATTAGTTCACTTTTAATTTTAGTTGTTTGCATGCTTAGAGTAACAAACATAGATTAATTAGGTATTTTTTTAATTTACCAATTTAGTTACACTATGTTTCTCTTTTTCACACACTCTCAAATCACTTTACACAAAAAAAAACATTAAACATTTTTCTTCCCAAGGTCTACCTACTTGGATTTCATCATCAAGGGAGAAACTAACTTGGTTTTTTGGCCAAGTATAAATATGTGGTTGATGGTATATATTGGCAAAGCACCCAACACCCTTATCATTGTGGGATTATGAAGTGAGGGGGTAGGCCACAATACCAATCCAATATCATCACTAATACATATCCCTTTTAGCCTAAACTACCTAAAACTATCCATAGATTACTTTCTAATTGCTTCTTGCATCCAACATCCCATCACATTAATTTTAAAATTAGATGTAAATTAAAAACATTTGAGAATGAAAAAATAGTTAGCATTTACATTTAAGTTTGTTTTTTTCTCTTTGATCATTGTATTTTGTGTTACAAAACTTATACTAGCCAGCGTTAGTGCAATGTCTATGTTATGTGTTATAATTAGATTAATCACATTGATCTAATTATTTTTATGCTTTATTTTATTTTACTAGATATCATCTTTCAAAAAAATTCCCTATTTTTAGAATATTGTTGTCCTTATCGACACAGTCTCTTACAAACTATCAATCTTGCCTCCTTTTAGTACATAGTCACCCTATATGACTATGTATCTTTATCAACCTATTTAGTTTTTGCCTCTAGAATAAACATTCGACCTATATGAATATGTACCTATTTTCATCATATTATGTTTCCTTTCTAGTAGTACACAATCAACCTATATGATTATGTCCATTTATTCCCTATCCTATTTAATCTATTATAGAACACTATCCACCAATTTGATTATGTAACCTATTAACTGATTCTTGTTTCCATCAATTTTTTACCTTTGTTCATCATTAATTTACTATTTAAGGACAATATAGAGTTCAATCAAATAAACATTATGATTCTTACCAATCCTAATTGGTATCCTAAAACACAAATTATTGATCCCACCTTGGATGAAAGCAATGTTCATGTTGCCACTCACACTACCAAATATGGGACTCCTTCCCATTCATCCTTAGTTCATACTAATTGTTTTTCCCCTAAAAGATAAGTCTGATTTAGAATACACAACTAAAATTCTCTTATTCATAAATGAATTTACTCAACATATAATAAAGGACCCTTCAACCATTTACAATCTTATGATAGTTACTCAAGTTGAAGAACCTCTTTCACCCTCACCTACCTTTTCTCAAAGATTTGGGGGTATCAATTTATTTTCATCTCAACTTTTTCCTTCTTTTATATCTCCTTCACACACTATAACATCTTATTCTATGACTTCTTAAACCTCCATACCAAGTATCTCTACTAACATGGTAGGTTCAACTTCTAGTGGGACTCTTTTAAAGACCCTTCTCATTAATCATGCCATTAGTTATTCTTTTTATACCACTATTAATCATTATGATAGTGATTCTTTTTCTACCAATGTTAATCATGTTACTAGGGATTCTTTTTCTACCAATGTTAATCATTATACTAGTACTTATTTTGCTACCAATGTTAATCATGATACTAATGCCTATTTTGCTACCAATTATTCTCACACCACTAGTATGGTTTATTCTAACACTCATAGTGAATCTCAAGCCATTAATACTAATAATAATGCATCACATGAAATGCACACTAGTCAAAATACTGCCCAAAATAATCAATTCTTATTGCAAATACTGAATCAAATGCATACTTTTCAAACTAATAATGCAAATCGAATGATTTAGATGTAAAACCATCCCATTAACCTTTAAAACCAACCCAAATATGTTTCATGGGGAATGCAAAACCTGAATCCCCCTCCCTCATAGGGATTCCCATGGAAACTATTGTTACTCAAAATATGAACCTATGGATGTTTTATGGCACTAGGATGCTTTGTGATGGGGTAGTGGGCACAAAGGGCTTAATGGGACATAAGATTATATGGAATATGCATGAAATTATTAATACTCAGATGCATGCACAAGCATCCATTGTCTCATTGTAATGATGAAAATGCCCTTAAGGTATGAGACCCTTGTGCTCATTGGGATGAGCCTTTGGAGTAGGTTAGATTCCTTCTATTCTAAATGAACCTAGTTTAAGAGAAGTACACCAGCCTAAAGAGTATAAAGGTGAATCTACCACTAGCCTAAACCTAAAATTTTGAGGGAAAAGGGAAGGGAGAAGGTAAGATATGTTGAAATTAAAAGAGGAGATGCACCCAAAATAGAGTAAGAACTCCTACTACCTTAAACACACTAAAAAAATTTAAGAACAAGATGTTTCCACATAGATTCCACCAAAGACTCTCAAAATTCAATAGTATTTCACATAGATGCATGAGAACATAGCGAGATATTGAGAGGGATGACAAACAACATAGCGAGATATTGAGAGGGATGACAAACAATGCATAGATAATATCAACATAAATGCAAATGCACAAATGATATGACCTATAAGTGAGTTTTGATTTCAACGAGTAGGTGATGGGAATGGACGATGGTGAGAGGGGTGAGAATTACCCACATATAATGATCAACAAACATAAATAACACTTAGAACATCAAAAGAATGGAAGGAGGTGAACTTAATTCTCATTAGTCTGCAAGATTTAGCCAATATAAGTTCTCTTAGAGGTCAAATCTTAGAACTATGAGGTTACTAAAAATGTTAACCATTTTACAATTTAAAAACTAAGATTTTATAGTGGACAAGACTATTTTACAATAAATATACCACTTAGGGCATTGGGTGTAGCTTTTAATTCCTGTATGGCACTATGGATGTGATTTTTAATTTTATTTGGTAGATTAGATATAGATTTGGTGGTAACATTCTATTAAGGTACATGTGTGAATATAAGGACAAAATATTTCCTTGACAAGGTCAATGGTTGGCATGTACTCATATCCTAATGTCTAGTGGTTACTTATGCATTTACTTTTTCTGACAATACCTTAGGATCCATTTAACTACCTTTAACTACCTATTTATATCATATTTCCACTTGTCAATTACTATTTAGTTTCCTTTTTTTATTGCCTTTTCATCATTGTGCATGTGCACTTGATTTGGAACTACTCTTATACTGAGGTGCATGTGAGAGTCTCAAAAAATATACCACATGGATTTTAGACTATGCTTCAGCACAGAGATGAGGCATAATGTAAGGTCCTATGTGCTAGTGTAGAACTTTATTAGATAGGCATAGATGGATCTTTGAATAAGATTTTAATGAAGGTTGAAGGTATTCAATGTGTTATTCATGACTTATAACCAATCCCTATGCTTTTCCTTTAATTATCCTTCCAAAAATTGGGGACCCACATCTTTGAACTTGTGTGCCTTTTAGAATGTGTGATGAAGGATGCTAGTTGGGGCACACATCAAGGACCCCTAATAGGTGTAAACTTTTACTTTGATACTATGCAAACCTACACTTGGGGGTCTTAGGTATGAGCATAGATAGGGGATACCTATACAAATCTTTTTCAAATCACTTATAAAACCTTGTGTTGATTGGGGATGACTTAAAAAGTCAACACTTGTTGAAACCTCTATGGGTTGCTTTCCTACTAAGCAAAAATCTAGTAGCCTTTAAGTGATCCATTAGGTATGGAGTATTTGGAAATTCTAGTTTCTTCAGTTTTTAATGATAGTAGTATACCTTTATATTTTAACCTAATAAAATAATAACTGCACCAAAGGCACTTAGATGAAAAGACCTAAGCTAAGAGAAACACTGTGTAAGTGCTTAGAATAATTGAAACTACTCTAACACAAGGTGCACAAGGAACTTTATGGAAATAGAAACACCTAATATACTTATTTAAAATATATAAGGGTCAATAGAAATAGTGTTTGAGATGAATTCTGTTGATTGGGATAAGCAGTTCTTCCCCATTTAATTTTGTAAGTTGGAAGGTGTTGGATTGCTTGCAACTAGTTATGGTATATGGGTCGTTCCATATTACATCAGACTTAGTACGCCTTCTATATTTCACTCTGTCTACATCCAATTTGAGCACTAAATCTCCTTAAAAACTCCTATTAGTGGCCTTTTTATTGAAAACCCACTTGCTTTGCACCTATTAGAGTTTCATAGTGCATGTAGCTTGTACTCTAGTTTCTTCAAGCTCCATTATCTTGGCTAATCATATTATGAGGGGTTCATTCTCAAGAAACTCCAATGGATGTATGAGTTCCAATGAAGGAAACTTGAGGGATATGGGTAATCTAGCCTCCCTTCCATAGACTATCATGAAAAACAAATTTCATAACACTTTCTTGGGTGTGATTTAATCATCCCAAAGGGTAGTTTTGAGTTTTGTATGCCAATCTTTTTGGTTATCCTCTAGAGTGATTTTTATGATGTAGATTAGATTCTTGTTTGTGGAATTAGTTAGACCATTACCTTGAGGGTAATAATTTGATGAAGCACTCAAATAGATATTGTGCTTGATAGCTCATTCACTAATCCTAGTTTTAAGGAAGGATATTGTATTATGAAAGATAATGGTGGTGAGGATGCCAAATCTTGATATAATAACTTCATAAAAGTTGAGGATGGATGTATCATTAGCCTTTTTAAGTGAAGCCCCTTTCATCTACCTCATGAAATAGTTTGTGCCTATGAGAATCCATCTGTGCCCATTGCTTGATGGTGGTTTAATCATGCCTATGAAATATAGACCCCATTACATGAAGGGTTGATCAACTTGAATTAGGCATAGTGGTAAAGTTAATAGCCTTTATTTGCCTATGAAAAAGGCACATTTATTACAATTTCACACATACTTGTGTACATTTTTGAATATATGTGGCTAATAATAACCAACTCACATAATTTTCATAGTAGATGTCTTAGGAGAATAATGGCCTCTTGTAGGGCCATCATGGAATTCTTAAATAATTTTTCTTGTTTACTCTACCTTTATGCACCTTAGGAGAATTCCATTAAGGTTTTTGAGGAAAAACACACATTTTACGAGCACATAGGGAATGGACTACATCCTAAAATGCCTACACTTAGATTTATTCAGGATAAAAGGATATATGTTATGTTAAAGGAAGGCTCTCATATCTTACACCCAGTTAATCAAGGCTTCTAAGATTACATGCTCTCCTTCATGCAATACTAAAACTACATCATCCTCTACTTTTGCCACTTTAGCCAATTTCTCATAGAGTCCCTTTCCTCACACTAACTTGGTGACATGGATGTTTACATTGTATCCCATTACTTTTGTAATCTAGCTAGCCCTTTTGATGATGTCCTTATTTAGTATAAATTCCTTGATGCTTTCATGTATGAACATGAGTTAAATTTTGTTGCTAGAGAGCATATGTCTAAATTTCTTTATCTCTCTCACAATAGAAAATGTAATCTTCTCCATGAGGCTATAACGTAGCTCATAGTATTTCAATGCCTAATTGAAGAAAGCAATTATTTACTCCAAATTATCATTGTTTTACTATGTAAGGATAGTTGAGATTCCTTCAATCCCACTGAATTCATACAAGATGAAATCTTTGTTGTAGTCAGGATTGATCAAAGTAGGATCTTGCATGATGGTGTGCTTGATGGATTAAAAAATTTCCTTGCCTTCATGTGTCCAAATAAACACAAAATTCCTTTTAACACCATGGTGAGTGGCTTGGATAGGATGGAAAAACTAGGCATAAACCTTCTCACAAATTTGATTCCCTAACAAGCTATAGATACTCTTCTTGTGGCCTAAGAGGGGAAGAGACAAGATCACAATCACTTTGGATAAATTACGAGTCCTTATTTTGAAATAATATGCTCGAGGAGTGCACTTTAATTAACCATGAATATGTATTTGTTAGGGTTTAGAGATATTTTGTACTCTTGACACCTTTGAAATACCTATTCTAGGTTATCTAAATGATCTTATATGTGCTTCAAGAAAATAGTTATATCATCAAGGTATACCAAGATGATTTTGTTGTTGAGCTATTTGAAGGCCATGTCCATATCTCTCTAAGAAGTCATGCTTATGTTTGTCAAACTGAAAGACATGCACTGATATGCAAAGGTTCCCCACTTATTTTGAATGTAGTTTTGTAACAGTTGCATTTCTACATGAAGATTTGGCTATAGATTAAATAACCATCCAATAGTGAAAATGTTTATGCACCTATGACTATCTGTAATATTTTCTCCATTAGTAGGAGAGGGTATTGGTATTTAAGAGAAGCCTTTTTAGGTCTTTAAATTCCACATAGAGATGTATTTCCCCATTATTTTTTATCACTGGTACCAATTTGATGACCTATGAGGAGTGATTTATCAAAAGTATTATACTAGCCTTAATCAGATTTGACATCTCTTTATGCATCAATGGCTCCATCTTTAGATTGAAAGGCATATACTTTTGGTGTACAAGTTATGCATCAGGATGGATTTTGATTGTGTGTTACTCTAAGCCTAGATCAAAGCCTCTGAGATCCTTATAGTTCCATATGAAGATGTCATCAGATCTTCTGTTGAGTTGAATAAATCCCTAAATTTCTAGTGGGAAACATACCCTACTAGATTTTAAGGTCTTCCTTTTAGAAATGATTATGGGTGTAGAGATATCTTCCTTTATGTTCATAATACATCTCTTTCCTTTAAATTGGTCATCAAAATTGAAGATGATTTCTAGGGTGACTAGCCCTTTTGGTAGCTTGTTTCCCTTTAATTAAATGAATTGATCTTAATATTGGGATCATAGCTATGCTTGGTTGAAGGTGAAAAAATATACCTCACCCTATATAAACCTAATTATTTTCTTTTCAGTCTCAAATACTTTCCAATTCTTCATATTGTCAAGAACTATTCGTCTAACCATGAGTTTGATGAGCTACATAGATTCCTTCATTATGTCATATGGGATGCCATACTACACACCTATAATCATAAGCTTATCTACAATGAAATTATACTCCCTTGATATTGTAATTATATTGAATTCATTAAATCATTCAATAATATCCCACACTCTATGCTTGTAAGATTTCATTAAGCCATTCTTGGTCATAGTCTATGCACTACCTAGTTGAAAAGTAGTTCACTATCACCTAATGCCGATAACACCTTGATTCATTTTTTATGTGTAAGTTAAAGGATTTATATAATCACCTCATACTCAATAGCATTGTTAATGTAAGTAAACTAAAATCTAAAGGCATGGAATTATTTCCTCTTGTGGGGAAAGACCAACATGACACTGACTCCTATGCCATTCTTACTTTGGGACACATTGAAATATAATTTCCATGTACCTTTATGATTTTTTGTGAGCCTTTATGAATTTTCTAAGCATATAGTCCTCCTCCATGATATAATGTGTGCCCAACCCCATATATCCATTGTCATATGGATCATACTCAAAATCTTAATGTGCCCATTGATCTAGAAGGTCACTAGGATCTCTTCTAGTGGTGTCATAGCCTCATGGAGAATCAAATTCTCTTCTTGGTTGAACATTGCATAATTTCTATTGATTAGGTTGGGAGAGTATGGATTAATGTGGCTCTTGAAAATAATATTTTCCCTTATGGTCACTTTGTCCCATATCTAGTTCTCAGTAACATATGTGACAAATCTAAAGATAAATACCCACCCATCTTCATTGTGAAGTCTTGAGAGAGTTAGATGATAAAGTAGGGAGGTAAGTAAATAACTATGATTTATTATGTAATGGAGAGGCTTGATCACATGCATGTAGTTTAATATTCAAATATTTGATGACCCCTAAAATTTTTACTATCATGTCCTCAAGCTAGACTATCCCTTTTGAGATAGGGGAATAATCAATTTCCAGCATATCCATGATCTTTTTGGGCATCACCAAACTACTTGTGCCTAAATTTGTCATGTAGTATGTACTAGATACTAGTGAATGATTAAGGAGACATAAAATGGAGGTGATTTATTAGCATTTTCATATGTGCTTCTTCTTATTTTGGTTAGCATAAGCTCGTAGAGGTGGAAATAAATAGTTGTGGTGTCTTACACTCCTAAAAGCCTTTTAGTACATCTTGTAACAAATTCCATTGAGATAGAATGGTGAGTGCATCCCACATAGTCACATTGAGGTTCATCTTTTTCATTTGCTCCACTATGTTGAAGGGAACCTAAGATCCTTTTGGCTAGTTTAGGATAACAACCTATTATTATATTGACACACTAGTTTAAGATGATCCCTCATACATAGTATTTTATGGGCATGAAGGTTAGGTAGGCACCTTGGCTTGCATGCTTGTGTGAGTGACTTAGGGCATGAAAGGAAAGAGCACAGTAATAGGTATGGCCTCTTCTATTGATCTCTTTTTGAATCTTGTATTAAAAGTGACTAGAGTGCTTCCTACACTAGGAACACTACCTTTATTTTTAAAGTTAAAGTATTATTCCTACCAATTGATGAAAGCAAACCCATCCTATGGTTGAGATAATGCTTGGATTTATCCCATCTATGAAGTTTCACTACTTGTTTGCTCTTATGATGGGGGAAAACTTTGCATCATAAGCACTTGGTTCATGTCTACATTTATGAATGTAGTTTGATCATGAGGTTGGTTTCATGGGAGTCACCATTCATAATCTTGCACTAGGTTAATTTTCACTAGGATAAGGGCTCTAGAATTACTAGCAACATCAAAATTTTGTGCAAAAGGCACTATGTTATATTTGAGTTGGTTTTGTGCTTGCACACCACCTTGGTGGGGAAGTCTATTTGACTAGTATTACCAAGTGGAGGGTTGATGAGGTCTAGGATACTATGCTTGTTTCCATTTGAGAGCAAAAAGCTCATTTACAAAACTTTGTAGTAACAATTTCACTTCATTTAATTAATAATCATAGATTGAAGATAAATCAGGTGGGCTCACTATAGAAGGGATGGTGTTATCATAGGTTATGAAGCTACTTGGTTAGGAAGAGGATTAGTGAATATATGAATAGGGGGTTTAGGCACAATATTTCCTACTTGGATCAAATATTTATATGTGTATCATAACTTAATAGGCATCAGGTAGGATTGTGCCTCCCATAAATTGAATCATCACTGCTATATCATTATTAAGAGCATTTAGGAAATATAAAAATGTAATGTTAGGATATGGCTTACATAAAGGTTGGATTCTATCCCAAACCCTATAAAATTTGAAGTTGAAGTTGACCATCATCTCATGTAGGTCTCACATTATGGTCATGAGCTACTCTATCAGGGACAAGTGATCACTCTGATCTTTGAACTACTTACATAAATCTTTGCCAAGTTCATCCCAGCTATGAATGGAGTTTAGTGTCAAGCTTTGAGAACATTGGAGGTATTTCCCATTGAATGAGGAATTAATTAACCTGACCTTGATATTATCCTAGATGACATGGTGTACTAATCTGATATTCACAATATCTTGAATATGTTCCATAGGGGAAGTTGAATTTTCACCTATGAAATATGACAAACATTTGAGGGATGTCATTGAAATGTCATCATACTACACAATAAATAGTGTAATAACTACATTAAAATGCACAAACACTTGATTTATTGGTACAACCATGAATGGGATCGAGAATATGCCCCCTCTAGGCATGTATACCCTTCTAAATAGAGTAGTGGATTGTGCTCTAGGGGATGACTATCTTATGTTTCTCCTTATGATAGGGGATAAAGACACTATAAATCTCCTTCTTCTAGATGGTTTTAGAAGATCAATGAAATGAAAATTAATGACTTTTATAGATGATCTTGTCT
The DNA here is from genome assembly GCA_037957365.1 of Torreya grandis. Lineage (NCBI taxonomy): Eukaryota > Viridiplantae > Streptophyta > Pinopsida > Cupressales > Taxaceae > Torreya > Torreya grandis. The sequence goes on from JARHVA010005925.1 coordinate 498,187, forward strand.
CTCTTAGTATGTAGATAGGGGGTTGATCTTTATAGACCAAAGATGTTTGGAGTCACTAGGTGCTCTTACTAAGTGTCTACTACATTTTTTAGCTAAAGATAACACCAATTCCTTATCTATTTATTCAAATTTTTGTCCCACCAGGTGTGTTATAAACTATTTTCACTCAAAACATGCACCTATGGATGTTCTATGGTGTTATGATGCTTTGTGGTGGGGAACTAAGCACAAAGTCCTTACATAATGTGCAAGAGTCTATAGCATTGGTCATAAAAGTATTATCAGTCATCTACACATACAAAAATCAATTGTCTCATTACAATGATGGGAATGCCCCCAAGGTATGAAACCCTTGCACTCCTTAGGATGAGCCTCTAGAGTAGGTTAGATTCCTTCTATTCTAAATGTACCTAGTTTAAGACTAGCACGTAAGCCTAAAGAGTAGAAAGGTAAACATACCATTGGCTAGAACCTAAAAATTTTAGAGAAAAGGGAAGGGAGAGGGTAATAAATGCTAAAAGTAAAAGAGGTGATGTAGCCAAAAAAGAGTGAGTGCTCTTAATACCATAAACACACTAAAAAAATTTGATAATAAAACATATCCACACAAATTCTACCAAAGACACTCAAAATGTATAAGTTTTTTATATAAAGGCATATAAATGTAGTGCAACACTAAGAGGGATGACAAATGATCCATAGACAATATCAACAAACACTCGAATGCACATAAGATATGACCTGAAAGTGAATTTCAAGTTCAATGAGGAGGTTCTAGGAATGGAAAATTATGAGAGGGGTCAACATTTCCCATAGACAAGGATAAACAAACACAAGTAACACATAGAACATTAGAAGAACAAAAGGAGGTGAACTTAATTCTCATTAGTTTAAAATATTTAGCCAATAAAAGTGATCTTAGAGGGAAAATTTTAGTAGCATGAGGGTGATAAAAAAATTTAGCCTTTTTACAAGTAAAAAACTAGGGTTTTATAGTATACAAGCCTATTTTACAATAAATGTACCACTTGGGGAATTGGGTACAACTTTAAATTTCTTTATGGTACCATGACCATGACTTTTAATTATACCTATTAGATCAGATTTGGAGTTGGTGGTAGGATTATATTAGGTTACATGAGTGCATAAAAGGATAGAAGTTTTCTTGATAAGGTTAGTGGGTGGCATGTATTCATATCCCAATGTCTGGTGGTTACTTATGCATTTACTTATTCTGACAATGTCTCAGGATCCACTTACTTGCCTTCAAATACCTATTTATATAATATTCCCACATATTAATTATTTTTTGTGTTCCCTTTTTTCTTGCCTCATCATCATCATGCATATTTCATTGATTTATAACTACTCTCATGTCAAGTACACATGAGAGTCTCTCAAAGAATGTAGTGCATGGATTTTAGATTATGCTTCAATGTAGAGATGAGGTGTAGATGTAAGATCCTATGTGATATTGTAGAAAATTATTAGATAGGCATGGATAGATATTTAAATAATATTTCACATGTAGGTTAAAGGTCTTTGGTGCATTATTCATGACTTATAACTACTCCCTACACCTTTCCTTTAATTAGCCTTCCAAAACTTGGGGAGCCACATCTTTGAAATTTTACACCTTTCAAAATTTTTGACAAAGGATCATATGATATGTAACACATCAAGGATACCTAATGGGCATGAACCTTTACTTTAATATTGTACAAACCTATGCTTCGTTGTCTTGGGCATGAGTGTAGATAGGGGATACTTGTGCACATATTGATCAAAGCACTTGGAAAGCCTCACACTGATTGTGGATAACTTATAAATTATATAGTAACCTTATTCCTCCACCACTCCTCATTTATAAAATGATCAAACATATACAAAATGAACCTATTAGAGTTTTACGTTATAGCCTAGTTTAGGAGAGAAGTGTTTAAGTCTTATCCTCAAACCTAGTCAACCGTGGGAGTGACCTTAGACTATGGGTTACTAGTTTTTAGGTCACACCTCTAGATTTCATGGGCATATCTCTAATAATATGAAAATTCAAAAAATTATAATATATAAACCTATCACAATGAAAAGGGAAAGAAATGGAAACTAATGCAAAAATGTACTCTAGGTGGTGATGCACCAAATGATGAAGGATATACTCTCAATAATTTCCTTTGATAGCTACTGATGAACCTAATGGAGGCAAGTGTTAATCATAATATTCATTAATGTTCTAATCATGAGTGTTTTGTATGGATGTTAAATGGATTCTACCACTTTAAGGATTAAGTCTAGACCTACAATGAGATACTAGTAACCTATGACACTTCAAGGAACCTTCATATATACTAACACATTATAAAATATGTAAGGAACTAACACTTTATTATAGGTACATGAAAATAACTATAGATGACCATGCAATTCATACATTTACAAATTAAAATCTCAATAATCACACTAGTATTCCACAAGAATCTGAAGTTATCTCTAATTGATTCAAAAGAGTTTACAAACTAATTTTGGTAGAGATTTTCTACACCCAACTGAGGGATGGCACATAATAGCTCAATTATATATTTTATAGATAATTTTGAAGATAAGAGAGAGAACTAGGTTTAGGAGAGGTCATCAATGAGACTAAAATGGCATAGGGTATACATAGGGTTGTTCCTCTCCTTGTATAGTGACACTCCATTGATAAACCCATTTTGGCATTATTAAGGTTGTAAATCCCTCAATTTTCCTCATTCATACCTTGAACATTATTAAAATAGTTCAATATTCCATCCTTTAGTAGTTATACAATACACACAGGGTGTAGATGGGTCTCCTTAAGGCATTGAGTAGCCTTTCCTTCAATATGGATGATAAATGGCTCATGAAACTACCTTTTACCTGCCATAATGGCTCACATTTTGGTGTAGTATCACCTATATTATTGTTACAATGAATGCATATGGGCAATTAATGCTCTCACACCACCCTTTACTCCCTAAATTTTTTCATTTTCATGATAAGTAGGCATGTGTGGTTTGATCTCCAACATTATGTTCATATCCATTATGTGAGTGATCTAATAGTTGAAATTAAGATATAAACTCATATAATGATACTTAGATAATCCTTGGATAACCTCTAGTGCTTTGAAATTGAGATTCTTGAAGAGTCTTTCACCTACAACACACATTAGCCTTATATGGCTAGGCTAATTAGACTGCCTCACAGACTGACAATTTACATGGAGATGATGATGATAATTTCAATCAATGACATGAGATGTATTTATTTTTTATAGATATAACAAGTCCTAAAATTTATCCTCCCATGGTCTAGAATTTTTCCTTAGGCTTGACAATGCAAATTTTGATTGAAACCCAACAAAATTATCCTTTTAGGAGATGTTTGTATGTTTTACGTACCATCCAAATCCATGATTTGTATCCCCCTAAGTTTTCTACATGATCCAAGTGATAAACTAGCAACTTCTAAACAAAAAATATTATCTTTCCTTAAGCCTCTCTAAACTAGTCATTCTTAGGGTTTAAAGGAGGTTTTAGGGGGTTTGGGAGTTTTAAGATTGGTTCATGGAGATCTAAGCTTGGGTTTCTAAAATAACTACACCAATCCCAAGCCAATAGTCCATCTCACCTCCCATGAAAATATAGACTTTACATATATAACCATCAAGCTATTATGAGCACTTAAAGTTTCTCCTTACATGAAGAATCTACTCCTTGAATGACTTCTATAGGTTAAAAGTAAAAATATTTACTTGATGGCTTCTCCAAGGCCTAGGCTATCCCAAAGGGCTTTAGAATAATATAATATTATCTCCCATGAAGATTAAAAATACTCTAACTCTTCAAATTATGTTATGCTCTACCCCTTTGATAGAACACTCATGGTGTAAGTTGAGTATTGTTCTATCTGTACACTTCAACCATGAAATTTGACATACACATTGTTCTATGAACCATATTTTCTTCCTTTATATTTTTAAAAACATTTTAGATACCATAGAGACTAGAAATGGTGACTCCATAGTGTCAATTACCCTCTTTACAGTGCATATAGATAAGCGTTCCAACACCTACACCTCTCTACCTAATGAATCATCATGGAGGTTAGTATGGAGACCACCAAAAGGCTTAGTTAGGTATTTGGGAGTCATTCTCCCTTCTCTAACTCATTTTACACATGAATATCCTCTGTATCTTGATCATTGAGCTCAAAATAGCTTCTTTAAACCTATTTCATACAACTTTGATCCTATATGTACCAACCAAGGAGATATGGTGGTGCTTAAAGGTCATAATAAAACAATAAAGGTCATTTCATGGTTTAATCACTTCATTTGTCTGGGTTTTGGGGTGATATTTCATCATCAGGTCATATATGGGCTTTGTGTAGGGTTTGAGACATCTACCATCTTAATGATGGTTCATAGAGTAAATATGTCCAAACATGAAGAAAATTACATGGATGTTTATGTAATTTACCCCCTCATCCCCCATGAATATTTTGTATTCCCATGCAAAGGCTCCTTAGAGATATGAGAATTAAAAGGTGAGGTTAGGGTTATTTGCAAATGGTTTTGAGTACTTATTTTCTTAGAATTTGTTCATATATCCTAGCCCTCAATTTCAAATAAATATTCCATGGATATTTATTCCATAGGGATAATTAAATTTCCCTAGGATCTTTGGCTCTGAGGATGCTTGTGGTAGTGTAGTGAGCATTTAAACATACCCCTTGAATTGTTTGTATACAAGTGAGCTAGCTTGAGCTAGGTTTTATGGAATTTGGATAAAATTTTCTACCTCTTAGATCTTGAAACCCATTTTATGGTTCTAAAAAATTCTCACACTCCTCACTTTGGACATTTAATTGATCACAACAACTTGTAGAAGTCTCAAGATATCACTTAGGTCGATGTGTAAGAATTTCTGCTTGAATGTGTCACCCCATCTATTAAGGATTTGACTAGTGGCCTAATCATTTAGTATATATATGAGGTTTATTAACCTTTAAAAATAATTATCCACTTATATCAAAATCTCTTGGGGTCTCAAATATCCTACAAACCTCATATACCCTAGATGGGCCTTCAACTCATTATATTTCTGCAATACACAAGCCTTAGTCTAAGACAAAATAGTGGGTACACCCACTATTTTTACCAACCAAATGAACATTTTATCCATTTTAATGGGTCATTATATAAATATATACCAATTTTGGGATCTTGGTTATGATTTTAAGGGCCCCAAACCATCATCTTGTCCCAAACTAGCTCCAAACTACTTGTTAACAATGCACCCATGCATACAAACTTTGAATGTGGCTTGTGACAATGTATCTTAAGGTGTTTGTTGAGTTGGATTAGATCAAAAATTTATTTTAATGACTATCTTTCTGAGGTGATGTTCATCCAACACCATATTCTTGCATAACCCATCTTTCAACTTAAGCCTCTCATCTACATATGACTGTGTGCTCTCATGACTATGATGATAGTCATTCTACTTCTTTAAGGTAATGGATATAAATTTTACACCATATAAAATGTTAACCTCTATCCCCTTGACATATATCCTACCTCTTAGTTTAGATGAGATGGAAACAGTAACATATACTAGTAATGCCAACTGTTGCCTTCCTTCACTATGATTGTCTATAAGGTTTGTTACCAAGCTTGTGTTAAGAAGGAGATGGCCTGTATAGTGCTTAAAACTTGTGGAATGGCTGGTACACATCACATTAAAACTACTTTTTAATTAATAATCAATGATTTTCATATCATACTTTGTACCTTGGATGATTCACATAGTTCTTTTTGAGGCCCTTTAATGACTGACTATAGTTGCTCGTTTTGCATCTTTAGATTATTATATGGTCATATAGATGTAACACCTAATAATATTATTTACCACGATGGTTTCACTGAATAAATGAGACTACCTTGACATGATCAATCCATATGGAAAGGTTAGTGAATGAATTAGGATGGAAGTGGCTACATATAGAGTGGGAAGAGTAATGAAACATGGTGTAACACTTTTTAATGGTAGTGAAGATACAGTGAGACCATGTAAACATGTAAATGGCATGGAAAGGAAAACAAACTTCCTCTAAGATCAATAAAATTGAACCCTAATGACCTTATTATGAAAAAATAAGAATACATGAAAGTTTTAGGGTAGAAGTGAGGTGTATGTGGTCTCAAAACGAAACCTAAGATTCTTATAAATACCTTAATATCTATGAAAAACCTTAAACTCTAAAAAATATGAATGAATGATTTAAAGGTAGAGAAGGAGGTATATTAATAATATGAAGTCATTATGTGTGGTTGGAAAATATGTTCAAAATGGCATGAAGGTATCCCACCATAAATTTACCATCTCTTCCATATCCTTTGGGGCACATTGGATCCCTATAGGTGTGTTTGAACTACACATATAGTCCACCATATAGTGTCCTTTGGATATGCAAAAACCTCTTTCTCTTGAGGTGTTTTGGGGAAATAAGAGGATTATTGAGACTTAAATCTAAACAAGGCATTTTTAACTTTTAAACACTCTCGATAACTCTTAAACCTTGTTTGTATCCCTTAATAAATGCATCAAACTCTAATTTTTGCACAAACTAGTCTATAGACCATACACAAAAACTAGTCAAGGAGACTTGAAAGCTACATAAGCTCACACGTGTGTATCCAAATTTGAAAGCACCATATAAGTTCTCTATAAGACTTAAGGGAATAGGTTCCATGATAATTTTTAGCAAATGAGGTAAAATCCTTTAAAAATCATTAACCCCAAGTGGGCATGTGCAGATGAGAAAGATATAGAGGTTCCTTAACTTCTTAGGTAATGTTCATAAATAACATGTAGTTAATCTCCAAATAAATTCCATGTATGTTTAACTCCTTGAGTCTACTTTCATGGGTAAGATCTTGGGCTCCCACTCACCTTATCTTGTATGGTATAAGTGTAAACTTGAGGGGTCCTCTAAACCTACTAGTGAGATGAAAGTAGAGAAGTAATAGTTTTGAGATCCTAAGACATTTAAACACACTAATCCTTTCACCATTGGATATATTTGAACTCCATTTACATAACCATGCATCTGAATGAGTTGTGTTGTATGACATGGATATGTACTATTGAAGAAACACCTAAAAACTACCATTTTTTAAATAAATTCTCTTTTTTAGACCTTAAATTTAACTATCATGTGTTGTGGAGAGAAAATAGGGGAAAACAACATTTTTGACTTAGTGGTATGAATTAAAGGAATCTAAAAGGTCACATATTAGCATGTGTGGTCTTATTTTGGGGGGAATTACAATTGAATAAGGTGATACTGGGGCTAAATGAGGTATGAAACTATCCCACGATGACTTTATTGAGATAATAATGTCTACTATAAGTGTATGGGATGATTTAGTAGTCATTCAAAGGGAAATAACATCTTAATATGACCAAAACCATTGACTATGCTCAAGTATATGGCTTTATAAGAGGCTTATCAATTAACCACGATATTAATACATATATAATACCTAAATGGTCAATGAAACCTTAATTATACCTTATAAAATTACCTATAATGTGTCTTTAAGGCTTAATAATGGGCATACCTTTGATTATTATTGAGGACCAATGTGTCTCTATGCCTTTACCAAGTTGTCTCCTCAATCTTGCTCTATTACTACATCTCTCTCATGTTGATAACCCTTCAAGGTTGATAAGGACTAAATAGGAACCTTTGAACATCATGACATTACTAAAATCAGCTTGAAAAGAGGTATAAGGATCTATAGAAATTAATAAGGTAAGATTGAAACATGACCAGAGAGTGGACTGACTAGGCACCCTTCTCAACTCATGACATGGCTAGCAACCATAGTGTCAATGATGGACCATGAATCCAAGTTATAAGGTTGATCATTTTCTATGTCTAGGACTAGAAAGTGACCAACACATCTAATAAATTAGCTAGCTTGACTAGCTTATTAGTCATGGAACCCAAAATATTGGCCATACTTGCTCATGATGACTTAACAAATGGAATATGACTACATATAAGTCTGCCTAGTCTTTGTATACTCTTGAAACAATGAGACATAACCAAAAAATATGGAAGGATAATGAAGACAAAAAATAACTAACTAATCAATAATACCAAACAACAAACTTGACACTTGTGCAAAATCTCTTGGAGGAAAAAGATAGACCTAACTACCTATGTACAAAAGAACATGAAAGAGACATAGTAGAATAATTTAGGGTACCTCACATTAACAGGGATGGGGAGGATCTCACCATTAAATTTATCAATCTCAAATTCATTTCTCTCCTTGTATTATTTGATTATATAAGGTCGGATCTAAAGGTTATCAAATTTGGAGTGTTTTCCTAGCTTTGTATAGTCCTCATCCCACTTGAGGACTATGTCTCCTTATTAAAACATTATAGAGGAATCTCTCTTATCAAATTACTTATTCACTTGATGTTTATTATACTACATGTTGTACATGGAAATTTATCTTGTCGCCTCCAATTATCTTGGTTCATTCATCCTCACTTGCAAAAACATCATCCTCTAGGAGCTCAAGTTGGTGGGTAAGCTCTAGTGCAGGTAGCTCAAGGGAGATGGGAAGTCTTGCTTCCATACTATATATAAATAGGTATGGGGAGTGTCCTTCAGCCTTCTTATGTGTCACTCTAGGTACCCACAGGGAATTCCTCAATCTATTATTCCACTCCATTTGACTATGCTCTATAGTTATTTTGATGATCCTTAACAAGTTTTTGTTTGTGGAATCTACTAGTCCATTTCCCTATGTGTAATAGTTAGAGGATGCTTTGAGGTATATTCCATGTCTAAAATCCCACTCACACACCTTGGTAATTCTAAAGGATAAGGAATTATAAAAAATGATTTTTGAAGGCATACCAAATATAATCAAAAGTTTATCATAAAATTCTAGTATAGAATTCTCATTGGATTCTTTGAGGGTAGTTACTTCAACCCACCTTATCAATTAGTATATAGCTATGATGACCCACTTGTGTCCAAAAATTGAAGGGGGATAGATCATCCCTATGAAATCCAAGCCCCATTATGTGAAGGGATATTCTAATTATATTAGTTGTAAAGGAAGGGAAGCTAACTTTTACTTAATAGTAAACATGGCACACTTTAAACACTTCCTCACCCAAGAGTGTGCATCTCTAAACAATGTGGTCCAAAAGTACCCAGCTCTAATGATCTTGGAGGGTATGATATTAGAAAAAAAAATTATACTAGTATGGGCATCATGAAATTATTCAAGTAACTTGTCCACTTGGCATGATTCCACACACCTTAAAATCATGCCTCCTATTACCTCTTAAAAGTTAATCCATTATGTGTGTAGTTGAGAGGGATATTACTTGTGGTTGCTTGTTGACTATCATAGAATACCAAAACTTGATCTTTTCCTTTCTTTACCTCTAATTCAAAGTCATCACATAAACCTATACCTATGATAATATTTATGACTCTAAACTTAAGGTCATATTCCAATCATTTTGTTACCCACCTAGCTCTCTTCTCATTGATGTATCTATTGAGTATTAACTCCTTAATGCTTGTGTGTACTACCATGAGTATAATATTTCTATTTGACACCATGTGACGAAATTTATTCAACCTTATCACTAAAAAATCACATATTTATCCAAAAAACTATATATTTATTCATATCCTTCTAAGGTCTGAATAAATAAGGCAATATGCTACTCTAGGCCTTAAACATTTTGTTGCATTGGCATGGTAGAAATTGCATCTGATGTAGAGAAAGCATACAAGTAAAATTCCTTGATAAAATTAGGATTAAGAAGTTTAGGGGAATGAGATATGACCTCCTTAATGGCCTCAAATATCCTCTTACCTTTCTTGTTCCATGTGAACTCCTTGTGTTTCCTTAGCATGTGAGTAAGAGGTTTGACTAAATCTACAGAGCCTAGGATAAATATTCTTATGAAGTTAATCTTCTCTATGAAACTCTACAAAAATTTCTTGTGCTTGGGTAGGGGTAAGGATACAATTTATTCATTTCTATTAACGTCTATAGAAAGACCATATTTGGACACTACATGACCAAACAATCTACCTCATGAATAGGAAAGATGCATTTCATAGGATTTAATGACACTCCAAACTACTTGCATTTGTCAAAGACTAATTTTAAGTGAGATATGAGATCTATTGGGTCCTTTGAGAATAAAATGATATCATCAAGTTATATGATCACCATTTCATTAATCAACCCCTCAAAGTTAACATCCATTGACTTTTGGAAAGTTTCCTTATATTAGATAGTCCAAAGGACATTTTTATGTATGCATAGGTACCCCACTTTGTAGTGAAGGTAGTCTTATGCCTATCCTCCTCCTTGACCAATATTTGGTTATAACTAGAGAAGCCATCAAGTAATGAGAAAATATGGGATCCTATAACATTTTGAAGTATTTGATCCATTAAGGGAAGCAGGTAGTGGTCACTTACAGACACCTTGTTGAGGTCTCTAAATTCAACACATAAGCATATTTCCCCATTTTTCTCACTCATAGGCATAATTTTTTCTACCCATGAGGAATGTTTTATTTATAATATTATCTTGTACTTAATCAATATGAACAACTCCCTTCTCATTAGCTCCTTGAGCTTTGCATTGACATGCCTTTGTCTTTTTCTCACTAGCTTTGCATTGCTTTCCAATTCTATGATATGTTGTGTAAGTTTGGGATCAAAGCCTTTCAGTTAATGGTACTCTCATGAAAATAAATATGAATTATATTGACACAAATCAATAAATTCATATCTCTCTTCTACTATGTTAATCTTTCCCAACTTCAATAATTTGTCCTTAAAGATTTTTACCCTCTCATAATGCTCTTCTTTAATAGAAGTACTTACCTTATCCTTTCTCATTTGTGAATATTCATTGAAGATGATTTACAATGTAATAAATCCCTTAGGAATATTATTATACCTCAAATAAACTATCTAATCATCATATTGGTGTTGAAACTTGCCTTGGTTATTGTGGTAGAATTCTACCTCCTATATGAGAAAACATATAATTTACTCATCATTGTCAAAAACCTACCAACTCACCTCATTATCAGGTATAGGTGGCATTAATATAACCTTGATTTTGGCTTGAATTTTATTTAATTTTACTCCCTTTATAATCTCATATTGAGATCCAATAGTTGCAAGCCTGTCTGAATGGTGATTAGACTCCATTGATATGGACTATATGTTCAATGCCAATAAATCCTCCATAAGGTCCCATACTCAATGATTATAGGCCTTAAAATAATGGTTTTTAACTACAATAAACCCTCTTAATTTTTTCACTAAAATATCACTATAAACTTTTACTTGAAGGAGTTTAATACCTCTCCTTGCTTCTTGTAAACCATGGAAAAGAGCTTCATACCTAGTTGTGTTTGAGGTGTAGCTAAATTGGAATCTTGAAGCTGAGTAGTATTTTTTATTTGAAAGGGAAACCAACATCACTCTAGCCCCACTTCCATTATTTTACCTTGATCCATCAAATAATAAGCTCAAAAAACCATCATCCTCTTGAGTTGGGCCTATTGGGCTAGGAAAAATAGTACCTTCATCATGCATATAGTACACCCCTATGTCAACCTCCTCAGTGGTGTTGTATGGGTCAAATCCATGGTTTTCATATGCCCATTAATCAAGGTAGAGATATTATATACCCTCAAGATGATCTTTAGGCTCTTGTTCACTAGCATTCTCATCTTCATCAAGTATGGTGTAGTTGACATTTGAAAGATTTGGCATATAGGGTTATAAGTGGAACCTTGAAAGAGAATCAAACCTAATAGTGACCCTAGTCCCATATCTGGTCCTAAATACCATGTATGACCAATCATAGGAAATGTAAACCCTAATCTTTATAGTAAAGTCCCTATATAGGCATAGGGTAAAGTATGGAGGTAAATCAACAACCATAACATCTTGGGTGATAATGAAATTTGTGTAGGCTAGTAACAAAATATTTAGGCCCCTTAAGACACCTATTATCTTATTGGGAGAACCATATAACTGTAAGACACCCTTATCATTAGGCACATACTTTAGTTCTAGTTTATCTACTATAGCCTTAGGCATGATTGAGGTTGAGGCACCAAAATATATCATCCAATTATGTACAAGACAATCCCATATGATGAATCATAAGTAAAATGGATGTGGATTAACAACATTAGGCATTTGAAATTGACTAGGTTGACTATCATTGACATAAATTATACTTACCTTATTAGCTACCTTATTTCTAAGAGAGAGGTTAGAGAGCTCATGTTGGAGGATTATTTCTACCCCAAATTATATATAGAATCTCATATATGTATGTTGAAATTTTACCTCTCCATATAGTCCACAATTTTGAATATACAACTAGTAATCTTGGGCTACATCTTGGAGGTGAACGTATTACTTGACACTTGAGTGACTTGAGGAATAAATGGAGCCTTATGTTGCTTCTCATGTGTCTAAGGTAATTATTGAGTTAGAGGGGTCTTATTGGTTTTAATGTAATTAAAAATCTATTAAGTAACTTTAGCAAGTGTGGGAGAGACCGTAGACTACCCAAAACTATCTTCCATCATCCTCTTTTTAGCCCTTGTATGGGTTGTAACTGTATCTTATACCTTTTATGTATTTTATCCCAAATTTATTGCCACATGTTCAAAGGTATTATTCCCATCTTAAAATTTAACACAATTAGTGTTATCTAGTGCTTTCCCACATTCCCTTGCTATTAGCTTATAACTTTTGATGGTGTCATGGTAGGCAAGTCACCATGATTCATTAAAAGACCTTGTGGTGGAGGAGGCATTATGTCATGAACTTGAAATGGAGGAGCCAACTTACAAATAAGATTATGATATGTTTATCCACTTGTAGACATTATCATATCATTATACCACCCCCATTCTTACTACCATTAGCCTTCTTATACAAGTTTATTTTATGTAGGTAGCAAAGCTCTCGAGCTATTTGTAGTTGTGGGATTGTAGTTGTTATATGGCTTGACTTTTGTGATTTGTCCTTGGTCTTGTTGGTTTGGTGAGTAATGGGGTCTATTTTAGGTATAAAAAATGTATTGAGATTTATAATGGCCTTGGTATGGTCTATATGATGTTTATTATTGTCTCTCTAAAACCACCAACTTGTTGTTTTGTACTTTTAATGAGCCTTCAATTTTTCCAAACTTATCCACTTGTTTGTAATGATATTTCCCTTGATTTTTGGTTTATTAAATGGAGGAATGGTAGGTTGGATATTTTTAATCTCAATAAAGAGGGGCATAAGGGGTCTTGGTGTCAATTTCCCTTTTGTATCAATAAATTTTGTACTATTATAGATATTTCATATGCCTCAAGAAAAGTGTCACAGTCATGGATTGGATCATTACTAAAACATCTAAGTTCATGTATATTAGGTAGTAAATAAATTAATAATTGGATGTGGGATTTAAGATGACAAATAATCTATCCCAAGTTTTTTGAAATCTATAGTTGAAATCAACCATAGACTCTTGGCATGCCCTCTTGATTGAGGTAAGCTACTCAATTAGTAACACATGGTCACTCCTATATTTAAAATGTTTGAAAATAAATTCAAAAATTTCATCAAAATTATTTATTAAGGTAGGATTCCTACCTATATACCATTATATGGCTTTACCTCTCAAATATTTGGCAAGCATTCTCATGACTACATTCTCCTAGGTGATATTGTGCATTGAGCATAGGTTTGCATTGTTAACTATGTCATCAATAGGAGTGGTGGAATTTTATCCTATAAAATAAGGAAAAATATTCAAGGAGGTATCTGTAATATCATAATATTATTGGAGATTAAGAGGGTTCCCACCATTGAAGGGCACACATGCTTGCAATCTAGGCCTTGCCATTGGGATTGATGGACTTTTGCGTGACTAAATATGGGTAAAATTTGTAGAGTTTGGAGACTTGGGATAATTTTGGGGTGTGATTTTTGGATTTTATATAGTAAACCTCTTTCTCCTTGCAATATATAATGGTAATTCAAAAAAATGGATTTACTTACCTTTTGAAGTTGATTTAGTAGAGATTTGGTGCATGAACTTGCCTTCTAATAAATTAATGACTATATTAAGCCCTCCAAAATTCCTTCCACATTTTCAATATTTAAAAAATATATGTCCAAGTTCCTTTATTATTATCTCACTAGTGCACCAAAATTTTGGGAGTTCTAGGTTACACCCTAGCTGAGGAGTGAAGTGTTCAAGTCCTATCCTCAAACCTAGTCCAACATGGGAGTGACCTTAGACTATAGGTTATCTATTTTACAAGTCAAAACTCTATATTTCATGGATATATCTACCCTAATATTAAAATTTAAAACTTTATAAGTCTAGACCTATCACAAGGAAAAGGGAAATAAATGAAAACTAATGCAAAAATCTACTGTAGGTGGTGATGCACCAAATGATGAAGGATCCACTCTCAATAATTTCCTTTGGAAGCTACTGATGAACCTAATAGATTCAATGATTGATCATAATATTCAATAATTTTCCAAGCATTAGTGTTTTATATGGAGGTTGAAAAGATTCTACCACTTGAAGGACTAAATTGAGACCTATAATGAGATACTAGTAACTTGTGACAATTCAAAGAAGCTTCCTATTTTATAACACATCATACAACCTACATATAAATAAAAATTTAATATAGGTACACAAAATGACCTATATATGACCATACAACTCATATATCTTCAAATAAAACTCTTAATAAGCACACTAACCTTCCACAAGAATCTAAAACTATTTTCAATTACTTCAAAAGTGTTTTCAAAGTAATTTTGGTAGAGATTTGCTACACCCAATTGAGGGATGGTAAAAAATATCTCAATTCATGATTATATAGAGAATTTGGAAGATAAGAGTGAGAAATATAGGTATATTAGAGTTCATTAATGAGCCCAAAGTGGCATAGGGTAGTTATATACGCTTATTGCTCTCTTTGAGAATTGTCACTCCATTAATGAGCCCATTTTGGCACTATAGAGGTTGTAACTCCATCAATTTTCCTCATTCATGCCTTGAAAATTAGAAAAATAGTTCAATATTCCCTCTTTTGGTAGTTATACAATGCACATGGGGTGTATATGGGTCTCTTTAAGGCATTGAGAAACCTTTCCTTTAATATGCATGTTAATGGTTCATGAAACTACCTTTAACCTACCATAACATCTCCCATTTTGGTGTATTATTTCTTATATGACTATTAAAATTCATGGAGATGGTCAATTAATGCTCTCACACCACTTTTTGCTCACTATATTCTTTCATTTGCATTATAAGTAGTCCTGTGTGGTTTGATCTCCAAATTTTTATTCATCTCCACTATGTGAGTGATCTAAAAATTTAAATTAGGATCCAAAATCATCTAATGAGACTTAGATAATCTTTGGATAGCCTCTAGTGCACTGAAATTGAGATTTTATAAGATTCTTTCACCTATAACACACATTAGCCTTACATGACTAGGCTAATTAGACCGCCTCACAGACTAATAATTTAGATGGAGATGATGAAAAAAATTCTATTTAGTTTCATGATTTGTATTGATGTTATATGGATATAAAAAGTATTAAACTTTCTCTTCCCATGGTATTTAATTTTTCCTTAGGCTCTTCAATGTAAATTTTTATTGAAACTCTATGAACTTAACCCTTCAGTAGATGTCCATATGATTTTTTCATCATCCAAAGCCATGATTTGGAGCCCCCATAAGTTTTCTACATGATCAAAGTGATAGACTAGTAATCTGGAAAAAAATAATGCATCTTTCCTTGAACCTCTCTAGACTGGTCATTATTAGGGTTTAAGGGAGATTTTAGGGGCTTTGGGACTTTTAGGCTTGGTTCATGGATATTTGAGCTTGGGTTTCTAAACTAACTAGACCAATCCCAAAATAATAGGCCCTCTCACCTCCCATGAACATCTATACTCTCCATTTATAACCCTCAAACTATGGTGAGAACTTAAAAGGTGCTCTTTACATGAAGAATATACTCTTTAAATGACTTATGTAGGTTTGTAAGTGTAAATATGTACTATGATGGATTATCCAAGGCCTAGGATAGCCCAAAGGGATTTATAACAATGTAATAGTTTCCCCCATGAGGATTCAAAATACTCCAACTCTTAAAACTATGTTCTTTTACACCCATTTGATAGCACACTCATGGTGGAGGATAAATGTTGTTCTGTCTTCACACTTCAACCATGAACTTTGACACAAGGATATGAACCATATTTACTTAATTTATAATTGATAAATACTTTAGATACCTTATAAAGTATCACTATTGACTCTATAATGCCAATTGCCCTTTTGGTAGTGCATATAGTTAAGTGTTCCAACACCTGCACCTCTTTGCCTAATGACTAGTCATGGAGGTTAGTATGGAGACCACTAGAAGACTAGTTAGGTACTTTATGAGTCATGCTTCCTTATCCAACTCATTTTACACATGAATATCCTCTATATCTTGATCTTTGACCTCAAACTAACTTATTTAGGCCTCTTATATACAATTTTGACCCTACACATGCCAACCAAGGAGCCATGGTGGTGCTTAGAGGTCCTCAAAAAACCTTAAAGGTAATTTTATGGTTGAATCCATTAATTTAGATGGGTTTTGGGGTGATATTTCATCATTGGGTCATTTTTTGGATTTGTGAAGGGTTTGAGATGTCTACCATCTTAATGATGGTCAATAGAATTTAGATGTCCAAACCTAAAACAAAGGCCATGGATTTGTAGTGCATTGACTCCCTCATCCCCCATGAATAGACTATAATCCCATGTATAGGATCTCTCGAGATATGAGAATTAGGAGTTATGGTTAGGGTTATTTACAAATAGTTTTAGGTACTTAGTTTCTTTACATTCATTCATACAACCTATCCCCCAATTTCAAATCAATCTACCATGGATATTTATTCCATAGGGAGACTTAAATATCCTTAGGATCTTTGGCTCTAAGGATGTTTGTGGAGAGTAGGTGAGCATTTAAATATGCCCCTCAAATTATTTGTATGAAAGTGAACTAGATCAACCTAGGTTTAATGGAATTTGGATCAAATTTACCATCTATTGGATATTTAAACCCCATTTTTTCTCTAAAACATTCTCACACTCCTTAATTTATCCATTTAATTGATCATAATAGCCTGAAAAGGTCTCAAGATATAACTTAAGTATGTGTGCAATATTATCAACCTGATTGTGCCACCACATATCTTAAGAATTTTATTTTTGGCCTAATAATTAAGTCTCTAGAGGAGTTTTATTAACTTTAAAACATAACTATCCACTTGGATCAAAACCTCCTAGGGTCTGAAATAACCTTCAAACCTCATATACCCTGGATGGGCCTTCAACTCACTATATGTCTACAACAGACAAGCCTTGGTTTGAGAAAAAATAGTGGGTTTAACCAATGTTTTTACAATATAATTAAACATATTATCCCTTTTATTAGGAAATTATATCAATATTTACCAATTTTGGGAGCTTTGTTGTGCTTGGAAGAGCCCCAAACCATCATTTTGTCTCAACTACATATTAATAGTGCACTTAAGCATACAAAATTTGAATGTGGCCTATGACATTATCTCTAAATGTGTTTATTAACACATTCTTATAAGGACTATCATTCCTAGATGATGGTCCTCCAACACTACCTTCTTACACAACCCATCTTTCATTTGAAATTAATCTTCTCATCTACATATGACTGTGTGCTCTCATGATTGTGATGACATCATTCTACTTATTTAGGGCAATGGATACCAATTTTACACGCTCATTAATTTAAACCTTACTCCCCTTCACATATATCCCACCTCTTAGTTTAGATGAGATAGAAACACTACTATATTCTAGTAATGCCAACTGTTACCTTCCTTCACTATGACTATCTGCAAGGTTTATTATTAGGCTTATGTTAGGAAGGAGATGGCCTATAAAGTAATTGAAACTTATGGAATTGGTGGTGTACATAAAATTCAACCTCTTTTGTATTACATATTCCATTATGTTCACATCAGCCTTTGCACCTTGTATGATTCACATAGTTCTTTTTGAGACCCTACTATAGTAGCTTTAATGACTGACTATAGGTGCTCATTTTACATCTTCAGATTATTATATGGTCATAAAGGTGTAATACCTAATAATCTATTTTCCCCTAATGGTTTAAATGAATAAAATATGATACCTTGACATGATCAATCCTTAGAGAAAGGGGAGTGAATTAAGGAGGATAGATGTGGAGAAATATGAAGTGGGAAGATTAAGGAAATAGGGTGTAACACTATCTAATGGCACCACAACTCCAAGCTATAAGTTTGATCACTTTCTAGGCATAAAAATAAAAAGTGACCAAAATAACCTCTTGTACCTCAAATTTTAATATCGACATAGGAGGTATAACACCTACCATTAGCTATAATGGGTTAATTGATCCCACATTACACTTAAAGACATTTGGTAACCTTTATAAAGATCATTTCAAACTAAATACCTTTGCCACTACTAAAATATTAGATAAAACACTCTCAGGAGATGCTTTAGATTGGTGCAATCAACTAAAAACCCATTCTATCACTAGCCTTGAAGACTTGGTTAAATCACTAGTCTAATAATTTAAAACTAGTGATCTTCTTGAGAATAACACAACTCACATTATAAATTTTAAACAACTTGAAATTAAATGGCAAAGCCTTCATCAAATGATGGAAAAACTTGTCTAACAAATGTGAGCATAATATGGTGGATAATAACCTCTTCCACCTTTTCACTAATACTCTCTACCCCAAATTAAAATATCAAATTAGGACTCTCTTTCCAAGAAATTTGGAATAATCCCTTGACCAAGGTAAGAAATAAGACTTCCTCATGCATCAATCTAAACTATCTTAACCTATAACGGGTACTTGTATGGTCATTAATAACAAAAAATATCATGCAACTAATGATAGTGTTAGTAATACCTACGACACTATTCACAACATTCAATCAATCTCTTCAAACAATGTTATGGAGCATGCTCTCCCTTAAAAAACACTCTTACTCCTAAACATTCTCAAACAAAAAACACTAATGTCCAAAAACTATTATCCTTATTCTAGCTTCAAAAGACTATTCCAATACCTCTACCATGTGATCTTGACCCCACTTGACCAATGAAATCATGGTTTGATCTAAAAAAAATTTGTTGGCTTTATGCAAGTTGGGGACATTCTTGAAAGACTTGTGAATAATTTTGCAATCTAGCTATGGATTTTCTTCTTAGCCCAAAAGTTTATCAGGATTCACTCATTTGTAAACATCAACAAACATATGACATAGTTTTTAAATCCCATAAAATGCAAAATAAAAATCAAGATTTAAATCAAGCTAATGCTTATCTTGATATATACAAAGATCCTCTTCCCAACCATAAAGATATCGCCATAAAGCCTAAAACAAAAAATTTTAAAAGTCTTATATACATCAATACTAATGAATAAAATGTGGTTAATATGGATAAAATGTGAAGATTAGTTACTTTTATTGATTCTACTCCAACACCCACACATCAAACCTCTCAACCATTTCAAGTCATTCAGGATACTTCCCCATCCCATCTAATGAAGTTGGGGTAAGAGGAGCTTTTAAAATTTTATGAACCACTTTCAACAATTCAACTTGATTATACCTCTCATACTATCTCTACTCTTCCCCCAACATCCATACACCAAGACAACATTCCCCAACCTTTCAATAGTATTTATTCAACCCAACCACAATAAATAGCTCAACCACCCATCCCACCACCTCAAGTCAATCAACGTATTTGTACTCAACCCAAGCCGACTACACCTTATCCATATAAGTTTAATTGCACTTATAACCCTCCTTCATAGGATATGTTTCAACATTATGTTCCCATATCTAGCAATCCTATCATGAACTATGATGAATGGGACCCCATTAGAGAACTTTCTCATCTCCCATGTCAAATACCTTTCCTCAAATTAATGTTAACTTCCCCCCATCATCAAAGTTTTGTTAAAGGTACAAGATGATTGAGAGGGGGTGGTGAATCATTCAACCAATATTTCATTTTTTGATCACTTATAATTCATTCATTGGCATTCATGAATCAACACAACAAGCATATGTAACTATATTACCACAAAACAAGGAGACCACATACAAAGCATGCATAAGAGAAGATCATCATAACACAACATATAATGTGGGAAACCCTAATAGGGAGTAAAAAAACTATCAAACCTTCAAACACATGGACTACTTATCTTATAAGATAATACAAACATGAGAATTTAGTGGAACACCCATTCCAAAAAGAGCACCTACCCCTAATATGGTCAAGTCCTTTTGACTTAGGTTTAGTGAAACACTTGCTTCACAAAGAACACTAACCCTTAAGATGGTCAAGTCATTTTGACCTGTATGTTGATCACCATCCCAACACTTATGATATGAACATTTCCTAAACACTAATTGTTTACCAATCTAATGTAGATACAATGTATATCATCTCGTTTCACTTTTTCACACAACCAAAAACATCCAAAACCACCTTTAGGATTACTCTACACTTCTTAGTAATAAATCTATCATAACCTCAAAAACATGACCAAATGGTCATAAACCTAGTCCAAACTTTGATCTACCTCTCAAATCAACCCCCAAGCATACACAGACATCATCTATCCTTCACTCACACTCAAGGCATCCAAAACATCCTTTTGGATCACTCTAGACTTCTTCTCTCATCCTTGATCTTCAAACTTACAAATTCACTATTTATGACATCAAAAATATGACCTATAGGTCATACACATAGTCATCAACATACTATATTATTTAATCCATCCACTAGGTACCCTTACTCACCTTCACCTCTCAACTCTATACTCTTCCTCCACTTAGATCCACTTTTATCAAGTCTAGAAACCATTACCTTTGGTTTCACCTTATATAGTGTCTTCATAAATATTATGATTTTGGTCAGGCATAATGTTTATCTTAACCTTTAAAAATATATATATATCTCAATTACATCTTCACAAGTTGGCCATAGCATCCATGGGTCATAATTAAATAGCTATGTCTTTTAATTAGGCCTCATTAGCCATAATAGGTCTCATAGAGACCCATCCATATATTTTACACTTACCCAAGAAAATTAAGAAAAAAATAATAGTCTCTCATACATAAACCCATTCCACATAACCTATAGGTCCTCCTTAAGTGACAACATCCATAACAACACTCTTCTGCTACAACACAATTAGCCCAAACATCATTTTGTACATACAATCACCAAAAATGAACACATAGTCCACTTCTAAGCCTTTGATTATATAAAATATAGATTAGTAAAACCTTCATAATCCATATAGATGATCCTCATGAAATCTAAAACATGATCCAACTCTTAGTTCATCTTAAAACATTGAAATACCATCAAGAACAACTCAAATATCCTTCTTGGGTCACTTAAAAAACATGATCAAACACATAGTCAAATTTGTAGATTAATAACTTTGACTATATAAGTATTCAGATCTTATAAATAGATTCACTACATTAACCTTTAATTCCTACACAATTTTTATTTTTACTACATCAATAAATTCATCTTGGATTAAAAGTTATAGCTAAAAAACTAAACACTATTTTTCCTTCATTAATTTGAATATTCAAATTCCAATGGTCACTGTTAATAATCAAACATTTTGTCAACATATCATGCCCTATCATATATTGAAAAAATACACATAATCAATATCCATAAAAATTATCTTGGTATTTACCTTTTCTTATTGTTAAATTTCAAGCACTTGTCATCATCTCATTGCTTCCTAAAAATTTGGAACAAACATGTTCCATCGATCTCTTTGAGAGTATCCTATACTTTATCTTACAATAATCACCATTATATATTGATAAAAAATCCCATGATTATGACACTTATCACCTTCACATGCATTTTTAACACTTTCCTATTAATCAATGTGTTTGTGCCACTTGGTAGTCATGCATTCTTTGTTGACTTTTTTACTTGTCTTGTACCATAGATCTGCATGTACAAACACCCGCTCACCATTGATCTCTATCTGACAAGTTTCATGCTCTCTATTAGATTTATGAAAAGTATAAATCTCACCATTATATACTTATCTTTTCATATTAATTTTTTCCATAGATCTATGGTGTAATTAAATGTGCACCGTTATATCTCCTTTTGCAACTTGGCTAAGTATGGGAACTTAGTCAACTTTTGTCTGAGAAGCTAACTTTTCACCTTAATAAATTTTTCTCTAGTTAACTACATGACCTAAAATTTGAATCACATAATAAAATTTCATATGGGAATCCATCCATATATCAAGATGATCATGGAATCTTCACATGTGTGAAATATGACATCATCAATATGCCTACTTAAATTTTCTACCATAGATCTAACTATGCTTAGATGAGCATAATGAAGAACCAGATGAACACCATGCATTCCCATAAGACTTTTAAGTACTCTTAACACCCCATAAGACTTATTAAACATGATATCATCATCTATAGCATTAATTAAGTTCCTATTTAAGCATATACTAAAGATTTATGCTTACATATTAGGCTATTAAACCTATGGCAACACATTATTCACATGATTATCTTATCTCCTTAACCTAAAAACACATCAACATGATAAGCTTCAAACAATAATTACCTTATCTCATATGCATCCAAATAATACCTTACACAACTTCAAACTCAAAGTCATCATCATTATGACATCACCACTTTGTCATTACCTTTAACATCAATGCACACATGACATCAATCTTTGACATCACTGACAACACTTGAGAACAAGCTGTCTAATGCAATTGTTGTTTAAAATGAATATCAATTGTCCTCCTCTAATAGGACATGAAGCTACCTTGTCTAGATCTGAAGATAGTATCCTTAAATAATTCAAAGAGATTTCCATACATGTTAATGAAATAATGGACACTTCTCTTTCCCTTAAGTGTCCTATTACTTCTATGATTTTGAGATTTTGCTTTATATAGATGATCCTCCTATATTTATTAGTATCCAAATTGGAGATATCTAAGTTAAGTATGACTTATTTAACTAAGTTTCAAGTACTTGCATTACCTACCTTGATTTCATTAAGACACATGGATATTTCAAATGTAATCTCAAGTCCATATGTAGCATGTGATAATGTTATGATAGAAGGAAAATACTTCCTCTATGTTGTATGTGACTTCCCATTATCATCCTTGCTATCACCATTCATGTGAAATTTATGATATTTAGCTTTCCCCTCTCTTATAACATCTTACTTAGTAGATCTTGTACTCATCATATGATATCAGTCACCTCATCTATATGTCAATGGGTCAAATTACCCCATAATGGTGGTATTTACAAGATTCAAAGAGACACAAACCCTTTAAATTTCAAAAAATTCCAATAATATGGTGTCTTTAAAACTCCTACCCTTGAACCTTTTCCTAATATCCTATTTAGAAGGAAGTATTTGCATAACTTTCCATGAGGATTGATTAGACTCTGGTCATTGTCAAGATCAAGCTTCATAAATATGTTTTAGATGTCATGGATAATATTTGTGGACAAATTTATTAGTATTTATGAACATGTCATGGTGTTCTTTCACATTGTTCTTCATTATGATTTTGGATTCAATTTGTGGTTCACCTTTATATATCTTATGCACTGGACTATATGTCCAATGTTTCACCTATCTACTTTACATGGATCTTTATATTATGATTTATGTGTTTTATATGGTTTTATTTACTCTCCTCTTTTCTTATGTCTTATTATAATTATTTTCATTATTTCATACTTTATTTATGAATTTACTTCTTTCATAAATTATTTTTCTTTTACAATGATTGTTTACTACCTTATTTCAATTAAAAATTAGATAATTATTATTGTGACTTCGCTATATAAACCTTGATTTCATTAGTAATATTTTTTTACCATGTGATCAGTTACAAAACAAGACGTGTCATTGTAATTCTATTTTTTGATCTACTTTGCATCTCCATTTATTCCTTTATACTCCTTTCACATACTAAGCATACATATGAT